>SNQJ01S0259305.1:0-12334 GCA_010110895.2 Picea sitchensis | reverse complement strand
ACTAAAATATTCGCCAAAAAATTATATATACATTTTATATTATTGATAAAATAGCCCTCAATTTTTCCTATGTATCATGGGGATTCGCCCATTTATTATACATATAAATTTAGGGGGGGTTCTTAAAATCACCCCTGATTATCTGATAAAAGCGTTTTTGAGTTCTTTGTAAGATCTTAGAGATACTGCTACTAAGGCTCATATCTAGGTGCTCACCCGCCTTCAAAAGTCTGAATGAGGAGTCTAGAATAGACATCTTCATGTTCGATTCTGATGATGTCTGTGAATTGGTCGAAGAAATGTATGTGTTCTTGAGCAGTTAAATCTCCTTCCCCCGTAAATTTCGAAAGACTTTTCATATAATTTTTGGGAAGGTTATGTAGGGGAACTGGGAGGACAAGGGGATCATATCTAGCAGCTACTTTAGCAAAGATTCCAGGAAGCAGTGCTTGGCTGCCTGCTAGTCCTCTTGGGGCACCACCCCCAGCTCTTGCACCTCTATGTGTGGCCATTGATAGATTAGAGGCAGAAGCTCGGAGTGTGTGAGGATAGGGCTCACGGAAATCTGAGGAACATTCCTCAGGAAAAGAGAATGTATCGTATGAAAGGGGAAGAGAGATAGATCTCTCAAGGGTTTCCTGAACGTTCAACTGCATAAAACCAGGCTGACAAAAAGTATGTATGGGTGAGATGAATTGTCTAAGGGATTTTCGTGACTTTAAAATATTTTACGGATCTGATACTGGCGAGGTTTGCTTGTTGTCTGGGTTCTTTCTGGTGTTCTTTCGGCTAATAGCCAGTTTACTAATCATGGAGTCACCAAGTGAAAAATAAAGGTAGCCTTAGAAGGTTTTCTATCTTTGTTCACTATCAAAGAAAGAAAGTGTCCATGTCGTTCTTCCCATGGAAAAGTTTCGTTTCTTTGTTCCCTGGAAACGATGCCAAAAAGATGTTGTTCTTGAGTTTATACTTTAAGGCTCTAAAGTATACCATCAAGGCATCTGAAAAATAAAGAGATTTTAAGGAGTAAGAATCAATTACGAAGGATAAATCAGAGCTGGTTTCTCAACTATCTCTGTCTAGCTTCCCATTGTTCTTGGATGCTGATTTCTCTCTCAATAACTAACTGCCCATGAACATTCTAATTCGACTCGGATAGTTGTTGTTTGTAGGATAGTATTAAATAAGTTCAAAGCAATGTTAGTTTGATCCTGTAGGTCGGGTTCTATCTTAGGTTGTCTACTACTTGGGACAATCATGAGGATTAAAATTTTATTAGATTAGGAAAAAGTTTTAGGAATTGTTGCTTCAGTTTTGTGGGATGAAAAAGAAAAGGAATTTTGGAACTCAAAATAATAACATAATAACATTAAAGGTTGTTTCCTATACTGGAAGTAATTTGAGAATATTAAAATAAAACAAAGAAACACCGTTAGAGAATATGAGGCTTTAATCTTGAAAGAATCTCATATCATAACAGAAGAAGGGGAGAAAAAAATAATTTCTAATGGAGTATAAGATATAACCATCCAACAGAACTAGAGGTCTTGAAACTGCTGATAACAATCATAGAGGAAAATCTGTAAACGATTAGATAATCAAATAAATTCAAACTACAGTAGAATTTGTATTAAACTATAGCTGATCATTCATTAGAAATACATAGAATAAAAGATATTGAAAGATATTGAAAACAGAGTGAAGAAACACATAGCTTAGAGGTGACAAAATTCAAAATCTCTTATGTATCATCTATATTATTGTAAATCGGAAAAATTCTATTACAATCGACTCCCCAAAAACGAAAATCCCTTTCTCAGTCTTATGAAGTTGTATTTATACATGATCACCAAACCTTTTTCCCATTGGTGATTAACAAACTTCCTAAGACTAACGGTTACATGAATGAGCAATGTCGAACCGTTTACATTTCTATTTTAACTGCTTTATTATTCCAATGATGAAAATATTCAAAAAAATATTTGATGTCTACGTTGATGAACCTCCTCCTTATGTTTTAAAACAACGAACACATTTTCCCAGAAACTGCACTAAAACTCTAGGAGCCTCTGGAATATCCTTTGCTTCAAATAAGAAAAACTTTCTCTGCAGTTCTGGCAGATGGTCTTCGATTATCTTTCTCATGAACTTAATGGTTTGTAACTTTAAGTTCGACATTACTATCCATTTGTCAATTTGAGTGACATTGATTACCTTTATTTGTGGAATCTCTACCTGAATTTCTTCCAGATCCTCTTTGAATCTTAACTGATGCTTAACAATGTTAATTTCTCCTAACAACCCTGGACAGTCATTTTTTCCAACGTTCAATGAAGTTTTCTCTAAAAGGTCAAAAATTCGTTGACAGTCGTCATTAACCTCTCGGGTTATTTTCTTGTTTTCTGCGAGGTTTGCTTCCCATACTTTGATTATTATACCACCTTTAATCTGCTCTGAAATAGATAGCTTCTGAGTCTCTCTGACCTCCTCTTTTGTTGAAAAAGCCACTGCTTTTTGAAAAGTTGTCCTAGCTGCTTTCACTTCTCTTTCTTTCAGGAGAATACTCTCCAAGGATTTACTTATTTCCTGAAAGTAATTCTGAATAAATTCCAGATTAAAGAACACTCCTTGTTGCTCTTTTTCTATTTTTGTATGTATTTCCAGTGCCTGGGCTTGGAAGATTTCAAGCTCTACCACTTGATTTTGAATGGAATTAATCTTATCTTGTAACTATTTATTCATTTCCTCTTGCTGTAGGACCTGTGCTTGAGTGACCTGTATTTTCTGATTTGCTTCCTCTAAGCTTGCTTTCAGTTTTTGAATCTCTTGAATGTCATTTAATCTAGCTCCTTCTAGACCATTTTTTATCTCCCAACTGATATTTCTTTCAGTCTCCTTTAATTGACCCTGTAGCTGAGCTATCGTCTGATCTTTTTGCTATAACATAGTTGTCAAACTACCCACATAATATAAGTTTTCTGATGCTAAGGCTCCCATTGTGCCTGCTATTTCTGTAGTGAATTCTCCCTCTTTAAGTTTTTGTCCATCTATAATGATCTTGTGCTTTTTAATCATCATATCTCATCTTGGATGTATCTCCTATTTTAGGATAGCCTTTCTCTTTTTACTTAAAAAATAATCGGAGGAAGGAATCTCATCTCTAGAAATAGGCTCAAGATCACTAACGTATAGAGCTCCCTCTTGGGGATTTCCATAAGTAAACTGCAATGGAGTCAAAGAAGTAATGGGACTTCCAAGTTCTGTTGATGCTATTCCTCCTATTTTTGGGGAAAATTCTCAGGGATTTTTTAGGGTGTTTCCAACTCCTTTCCTTTCCCTGCCTTTGATTTTTCTATCTGAGGAACTTCTATTTCTTTTGAAGGCATTTCAGTCTCCTTCATTTTTCCCTTTGTATTTTCTTTATCCTGTACATCTGTTTCAAAGCCTGGGGGAGACCCTTCCTGCTCTGGAGGAGGGGTCATGGATTCACCCTGCAAAATTTTTGGCAAACAACTTCGCCTGTGACTTTGGAAGGACATGAAACCAGTCTGTAAGTCGGGTGATAAGGCCTGTACCCTGTTCAATACCTTCTCATAAGTTTTAACCTCCTTGAATATATCATAAACAGATTTTTTGTGTTCATAAGATTTCATATTACAGTGCATCAAATGTATGATTACTAATTGATAAGGGTCATGATTTCTGTGCTCAATATCTACCAATTTTATTTCTTCTAAATCTTCGGCTTCCACTTTAGAATGTCCTAGGTTTAGTAATGAAAATTTCCCGACATACACAAGGAAGATTGGCCATGATTTCTTTTGTGCTGACTTTAGCTCTATTCCAATACCACCTTTCACTATTTGATGTGCTACCTCCCTCAATACTAGTCTGCCCGGAAGGAATTTCAGAAGTGCGTGATGGGGAATTGAGCACCCATAAACCCTAATGTAAGAGAATTTTTCATCAACAAACCAGTCGGCTATTGCTTTGAGATTTTCTGAGATTGGCTCAGAAATGCGACGGGGTTCACAGCCATAAAACATTTTATGCATTGGAATTACTATGAAATGACAAATTTCATAAAATGCATTCTTAGCATTTTCTTCCCATAGCACAGAGTGATACTCGTGAATGGGTTTGGGGCAAGTTATGTTCCAACTCCAATTCATCGGGGGAAAAGGAGTCACGAAGCAGATTGCGTCCATAATGTACGCTGACATGTAAAAGGCCATTGGCTGACCTTTAGATTTTGCAACTCTGTAATTTTAAACTTCTTGAGCTAGGTTATCAGACAAAATCTTACTCTAGTTAAAAGTGTATCCTTCTGAAGCTTATTCTAAAAAGGGCACCCATTCTGCAGGAAAATGGTAGGGATTCTTTTTTCCCGAAAAGTCTACACAACATAATGGCTACATAGACCATGTACTCGTTCAAATATACTGTGGCATAAACCCCATGGGTATCGACCCTAAACTTTGATGGACATCTCCACCATTCTCTGATTAAATTGGGATAAGTTCGGTCTGCCTCAGTACACTCCTTTCTTTGAAATTCAGCTAAAAACTCGGTATTATAAATGTACTTAGGATTTGGTGAGAGTTTATACATTACTTGTATATGTTCTGGCCTGAATGAGCCGACAACGACCCCTTGACCATTTAAAATGCTTCTTGTCGGGATATCAACCTTTTCCAAGGCCCAATTGATCATGTCATTGTATGCCATAAGCCAAGGGTGCACTGCGATCTTATGGAGCTCTGATTCTGCTATATCCCGAAAGTGATTCTTGGAATCAGTAGGAGAATTCTTGATTTCGTAATCCAGGAATTTAGAGATTTGTGTCCAGGATTTAATTGAGTTGATGGTGTGCGGCGTAGTGTCGGATACGATATCTCCTTTTGGGTTACGCATCTCCTATGTATCTTCACTCTTCTTCGGTTCTTTCTTTGGTTCCATGACTTTATGTTAGATGGAAAACCTGTCACAGAAAAGGAGTGTATGAGCTAGGCTGAATGCATCTTACACTTGATAGTATGAAACATAATATGTTGCGAAACACATACCTTAAACCTCTCTTTTAATTCATTTAACGATGAAGGTACTGACGCAGATGACAAGAATTCAATACATTGAATGCAGTGGATATTTACTAAGATACGCATTAGTGTCACATATCATCAATTAACCTTTATTAAAGTGGCCGCAATTTGGCACTTTTGAATTCAAAAATTGGAAAATTTCATTCAATCAGAAACCAGAATGTGAACAAACCTAAAAAGTTTGATTGTCATAAATCATGCTTCCAAAACATAATTAATTTAGACTAAATAAAGATTAAGAGTCAAGACTTCGCATTTTGGGATTTCGGGGATTGTGTTGACAAGAGGTATGTTATCACTGAATCCCAATTTCCGAAATTGCGAAATCACGACAAGTTTAAATTAGGACTTAACTTCATTTTAGTAAATTAATTAATCAGTATTAAACCCACTTTGATTCTTTCGAGGTTTCAGGGATTGTGTTGACAAGAGATATGTCATCGATGAACCCCGCATCCCTAAATCGCAATACGATTAACTTAAGCCTTAAACTTCGTATTAGTGAATTAATTAATCAGGATTAAGGACTAACTTCCACAACAAGATTAATTCAGTTTAAACACAGATTAAGAGTCAGGACTTTGCGTTTCAAGATTTCGAGGATCATGTTGACAAGAAGTATGTTATCGTTGAACCCCGAATCCCAAAATTGCGATACGATTAATGTAGTCTTTAATAATTAGTAACTTCATTTTTTCGGGAAATTGGGAATTGGTATTCTGCGATTGGAAATGCATTAAAACACATGTTCTCAGTAAACCCCAAATCCCGAAAAAGTTTTAAAGGTTAGTCTTAACTCCTTTAGGGTTTAATCTTTTCGTGATTTAAAAAATAACTTTACAGAAAGCACGTCGGGAATTTTTTTAACATTTTTGGTTTTTTGCCTTGTATTATTTAAAGAATAAAGTTTGTCAGGATTTCGGTACCGGCATTTTGGAAATGATAGTGAGGATTATGTTTTATGTAAAGCCAAAACCCGAAAAAGGAATTTTTTTTTCCTTAGAAATAAAACTTTAAAAACTGTTTCAACATAGGCTCCAATTGGGGACCTCGTCTCCTTGTGGGAGGAGGAGAACGAGTAGACTTAGTGCCTTTATTGGGTAAATGGAGTCAAATGATTCTTTCTGCAGAACTTGCTTAGGAAGGGGATACAGAGGGAAAAAGAGATTTCGTCTTTACTTATGAAAATCTTTTCAACATTCCCATGTGTTGTAAACTTAGCTGCAGTCACATTCATGATCTTCTCCTTCTCACTACTGAATTTAAGTTTTCTTTAAGATGATCAAAACAATCCTAGGAAAACCAACATATCTTGTGGCTTTGGCTTGCATCAAATGAAGTAAATTTCGTGTTTTTAATTGGGGAGCCCTGTCTGGATTTGGGATGAAGATCCGGTTTCGAAAAGGCTGGTAACCAGAATAGAGTGAAATTTATGTATGACAACCTTACAGATACCTCAGATATTGCTTCACTACCAGAGAGCTTGTTCAGTACCCTAGTGAAGTTATCTGTCCCTTTTTACTGAATTTCCTTTCACCACTTCGAATCATAATTATGCATTTAAATGTTGAGACGAGGGAAATCATTTAAATGAATTTCCTTTCATCGTCTTTTGGACTAGATGAGGGCAATCAAATATGAATTTCCTTTCACCATATGTCTTATATTTTAGTTTTTGAACACGAAGTGGGGGCAATCAGTGGTAGTAAGTATACCAGGGATGGTATCTATGTAAAATTTACAGTAGAGGTCTGTCAACTTGCTTTGATTACCCTAGACCAACCTTTTCTAAACTTTCAAAACACCTTAGCCCGCAGGGGAAAAAAGGGGAAGATTAATTCCATGGGTCTTCCTTCGAGCAAGCCTAAATCCTTAGGAAACTATTAAGAAATCTAGGAGAGTCAGGATCGACCTAAGCATAACTTTGTTTAGTTGGAGAGTGAGGAGTTGTGAGTATTGGTTTACCTTTTAAGAACTGTTTTTCACTTCCAAAGCTAAGACGTAATCTCTTCTCCCTCTGTGGGAAAACCGGAAAGATGTTTGGTCTTTTAAGAAGGAAAAACTGAGGATAGAAAGGGGTGACGGAGAAAGACTTGGAAATCGAAAAAACAGGGGTCATGAATTAAACCCAACTCTTGGAACACTTTGTCAGAGACGCTTTCCTCTCTTTGTTTATTTAAATTACCTCTTATCTTATTCTAGGTGAAATTCTTAGGGCCTAGATTTAGAAATCATTCTTTTAGTGACATATCACACTTACGTGACAATCACCGCACTTTTTAAAAACCTTTGTTTGAAAAAATAGACTTTTCTGGAATTCACACCTTTGCCTTACCATTTTTGTTCTATTTTGAAATAACGGAAAATCTTAGCTATCACCTATTTTCGACGAATTTATGTTCCGATATAAGGTTGTTTGTTTGCTACTTTCGCTTGTTGGGCTGCAAGCCAGAATCCTGTAAGGGAACAGTATGAAGAGTATCAGTTTTTTTTTTTTTTAAAGAATTGAATACATTAAAAAATTTGTATCCCTACTTCTAGAAAAAACATTAACCTATTTTTTTATTTTTTTTTAAAGTGACAGAAAACTTTACCAAAGAAAATTATGAAATAAAAAGAAAAATCAAACCGGTATATACAGTGGGAGTTTTGGAAACCAATTATTCCATATAATGTTTTAAATGATGCCCGTTGACAGGGGCGTTGAGGATTTTACCGTCCAAATTCTCTAACATAAATGAATTTTTTCCTTCAGGAGCTGTTACCTTGAACGGTCCGTACCAGATGTGATCGAATTTACCATGTTTTTCTGAGTCTTCCTTCTTGGCATCCCATTTTAAAACCAAATCTCCGGGAAGAAAATATCTGTCTTTGGCCTTACGATCAAATAACACTTTCATGTCGTCCTGGTATTTTTGCAACCTTTTGTCCACTTCGGCCCTGTGTTGTTGGACTTCAAATAGCTGGTTTATTCTTCTTGTAACATGGTTTGGTTCTTCCTTCTCATCCTGCCAAAGTTTCATTACGGGAAGCGCTAAATTTATAGGTAACACTACATCGATCCCGTACACCAATTGAAAAGGAGAAGTGCCAATAGACTTTTTCGTGCCTATTCGATTTTTCCACAAAGCATATTTTAAATGTACATGCCACGATTTCTTGTTTTCGCGCAACACTTTCTTAATTATATTGATTAGGCTCTTGTTTGAAGACTCAACCACACCATTTCCCTGGGGGTAATATGTTGTGGAATGACCAAGCACAATATTATACTTTTGGAAAAAACTGACCATAGACATAGATTTAAAAGCCCGTGCGTTATCTGTGACTATCTTTCGGGGGCATCCAAATCTGGACAAAATATTCTCTTCTAAGAAATCTATTACTACCGAATTCATAGCCCTTCTAGTTTTAATAGCTTCCACCCACTTGGTGAAGTAATCTGTAGCAGTCAGGATCCATCTATGTTGAGCGCTAGAATGAGGATTAATTTCACCTATGAAATCTAATCCCCATTGCTGAAAAGGAGCTTTCGTTTTGACCGGAACCAATGGCATTGCTGGGAGTTTATGCTTGCCTGTGAACAATTGGCAAGGGTTACAAGATCAGACCTTGGTGTTGACATCTGAGAAGAGTTTGGGCCAATAATATCCCACCCTCAGGATATTATAAGTCATTTCCCTCCAGGCATGATGTCCTCCACATACTCCTTCGTGAAATTGGCTTATGACCTTTTCTGTTTTTTATTCAACCAAACAAACCAACAGGAAGCCAAGTGGGTCCTTCCAAGACAATTGTATTTTGGATATACAATATTTAACCGCATGTAGCTTCAACGTTCTGTCTTTATATGGGGTTAATTCACTTGGGCACTTCAAGGTCAATAGGTAGAACACTATGTCTTTGTACCAATCTGATAAAGCGAACTTCTCTGCGATTCTGATTTCAACTATTTGTTCATCGAGTTCGTTAATGTCCACACACTCTTCACTTCCCTGTAAGCCATTTATTCCAAGAGCTCTGAAATTTGATTCAGCTAAGAGTTTAGCTAAGCCTTGCCCCTTTACCAGTCTCGTTGGTTTTATCTCCAAGTCAAATTCTTGAATTTTGGCAAGCCACCGTCCTCTTTTGCCATCACTGTCGGATTGAACCAAAATGTCTTTTACGGAGCTAGTGGGTACATACGCAATTACCTTAGAATGCAACACATAGGTTTTGAAATATTTTAACGCCTTCACCATAGCATATGCTTATTTTTCCATTATATTATATTTAAGTTCTGCGTCTCTAAGACTTTTTCTAAAAAAGGCTATCTGTTGCTCAAAACCTTCTTCATTTTTCTAGAGGAGTACCATGACGATTGTGTGTTCGGAGGCGAATGAGAAAATAAGAAAATCCTTTAGATAATCGAGGCTTGCTAGTACGAGTGCCTCGCTTATAACCTTCTTGATGCATGTGAACGATGCTTTAGCTTCTGCTATCCATTTCACTTCGTTGTTTTTCTTTAGCATGTCTATGATCAATTTCACGATTTCAACAAAGTTTGGAATAAATCTCCTTAAAAAAATTATTTTTCCTAAGAATGACTGAATTTCTTTTACATTACTAGGTATATTTATTGTGCCTATGGCTTCAACTCTTTTAAGATCAATTTTAATTCTGTCTCGAGACACAATATGGCCCAAACATTTACCTTCTCGCATAGCAAAGTGAGAATTTTTGGGGTTTAAAGACAAACCAAACCTGCGACATTTCTCAAATGTTTGCTTGAGATGTATTAGATGATCTTCATCAGATTTAGAAAAAACGGTTAGATCATCGATATAGATAACCACAAATTTCTCCCTTTCGCGAATGAAAGCGATATCCATAACACGTTGAAAAGTAGCACCTGCATTCATTAAACCAAAGGGCATCTTGTCATACATAAATGTACCCCAAGGGGTGGTGAAGGTTGTTTTTTCTTTATCATGTTCACAGACAACAATCTGATTGTACCCCGAAAAACCATCGATCATCGACATCCTATTTTCCCCAACTACTTTTTCTAGAACATGGTCCATTTTGGGTAGGGGGTAATTGTCTTTGAGGGAGGATTTATTTAGATTTCTAAAATCCACACACAATCTAATTTCCCCGTTTTTCTTTCTAACCATGACCAAGTTCGCTACCCAATCGGAGTATCTCAGAGGTACGATTATTTTTGCATCAAGGAGCTTTTTGACTTCCTTTTCAATCACGGGCAATAAAATGGGATTGATTTGTCTGAGTTTTTGTCTAAATGGTTTGACACCAGGCTTGAGGGGTATCTTATGTTCAATCACAGAGGTGTCATAGGTTCTCAACTCTTCATATGACCAAGCGAAAAAGTCCTTGTACTTTCTAAGAAACTCTGTGTATTTTCTTTTGATTTCCGAGGGCAGATATTTAGATAGCTTCACTAACCAAGGGTTTTCTGTAGTTCCTATGTTGCAGTCCTCAACCTCTTCAGGTTGAGGCTGTAGGGTGGATTTTGAAGGGATATCGTGTTGATTGAATAATCGTTCCAAGGGAATTAGGCCCTTGGGTATCTGATTATTTTTAAGAACGAGCATTCGGTGATTCACGATTTTATCATGGAACTCTTGAGGATCCTCCCCTTCCTACATGATCCAAATGGGATCATGTTGGTTTACTTGGTCAACATGTGTTTTGGCAAACTCGTCTATTGATTCTAAAAAATTGCAAAGTTGTTCATCATCCTCAAAGACTTGCCAATGTTGTATGTTATTCGGTATAGAAGGCCGATGCCTCATTTGTATGTGATACTTTAGTTTGAACGCAGTGGGAGGTGTAAACTTCGAGGCTGGTTTGGCTAACGCATCAGCCTGTTGATTTTCATTTCTTGGAATGAAATGAACCTTGACAGAGGAGAAGAAATTGTCGATCAGATCCCAGACACAATTCCTGTAGGACCTCAATCTAGGATGTTTGGCCTGGTACTGTCGGTTTCCCTGTTTTATAATTAGCTCAGTGTCACCAAAGACTTCGAGGTTTTTTATTTTCATTCTCCTAACGGCTTCTAAACCTAGCACGAAGGCTTCATACTCGCATACATTATTTGTGCAGTCCACATTCCACTGTAGCCTATAGGAAAAGGGGATTACAAATTGATCATCAGGAGCCACAAGGAGTGCCCCAGCTCCAGCTCCAAGGTAAGATGAAGCACCGTCAAAAAACATCTTCCATACTCTCGAGCTATATACATTTTCTTTTAATTTTTCTTTTTCTATTTTATCTTCTCTACAACTTTCATCTATACCTACTTCAAAATCATCATCAATAGATAATATACAATTTCCTAAATCTTGGTCAGCAATATATACAGGGTGGTTATTTGGATTATGTGGATCACCTATCGTGAACGCCAACCTAGTTTCTCTGTAAAGACGCATGTATTGTCCTCCAAAAATTGGAATCGTAGCGTATGTCATGTCAAGCTGGAGAGATCCTCCAAGTTTGGCACCCCATGACCTAGATAACAACATACCATATTTCAGAGGGATGTTGGTGACCACTACGTCCATGAGAATGCTTTTAGCGGGTATTTGTGCCATATTGACCACCAGGTCTTTAATCATACCTATGCATTTGAATTTTCTTGAATCAAATGAATATAATGCTCCGTATGGCCTGGTGATTTCGAGACCTAACTTCTCCATAATGGATTTTGGCATCATATTGTGGGATGCTCCAGAATCTAGCATGCAGTTATGAAGTAGGTGGTCGAACAAGGTCAACGTGATATAAAAGGGGGCAACAATGTCTCTCGCACCTTCGAAATGTGGACCAAAAACTATGTTTGGCTTGTCATCTTCTAAGTTGATGACATCGTCTTGGCTTTCGTCTTCTGGAAAGCTAATCATCTTGGCAATTTGTTTTCTGTATATGGGATTTTTAGCCAATTTAGCAAGTGGGATAGGGATTTTGATTTTGTTTATTTCATTTTCCAGACTAAAATTTCCTAGGGCCTTGTCGCTCTCTATGTTTGGGGCCTCCATTCCTTTATTTTCAGCTTTTCTTTGTGGTGTAGATTTGGTTTCATTCACAGGGACCAGGGGTGATTTTAAGAACCCCCCCTAAATTTATATGTATAATAAATGGGCGAATCCCCATGATACATAGGAAAAATTGAGGGCTATTTTATCAATAATATAAAATGTATATATAATTTTTTGGCGAATATTTTAGTC
>SNQJ01S0259304.1:0-12334 GCA_010110895.2 Picea sitchensis | reverse complement strand
ATAAATTTTGGTGAGCGAGTTTTGTATAAATTTGTAGGCCTGTAAAGTTTTAATTGAGCCGGGGAGGCCCTAAGTGTTGAGCGAGCCTGTGATGTACTTAATATGTATCACGGATCAATTAATAAAATATAAGCTCTTTGCCAGTCACCGGGCCAAATACGATGAATGGTGAAGGGGGTATTCCGCAGGAGAGGAAGAGGTGGGGTTGGAAGGTGGGAGAGGGGCTGAGAGTTGAGCCTAGAGGCTAAGCCTAAAGGGGATTGGAGAAGCGGAATGATATTTTAGTATTATTTCCAAAAGAGCCATGTGCATATTATTTATCCTAAGTCCTTTTAGAGACCGCGTGATTTCCCAAGTGGTGGGAGGAAGTTTTACGGATGGAGCATCGGTTCCCAGGGTGACAAGTGTCGAACTTGGTGCATGCAAATAGCCGAAGCCGATGGCCGTGGGGGTTAGCATCCATTCGACTGGCCTTGGCGTGGAGGCCAGTTTGGAGGAGACCTGTGTGTAATCCCGATATAGAGAGAAAAAGCATGTGTTGTCCTGAAGAGTCCATGAACACCCTGTCCATTGAGTGTGGAGTCTGTGTCTGACTCTGAGTAACCCGTGTCTTTGAGATAACCTGTGAGTGTAATTTCCAGCTTGTGAGAAGCCAGTGAGGATTTTCTGGCTGAATCTTGTGGTTTTTGGGGAAGCTGAATTAGCCTGGGTGTGAAGTCCGCGTTCCTTTTTTAGAAACATTGTTGTGAGATCATCTGGCGATTCTTGGCCCGAGATTGGGAAACACATTGTAGATGTTCCTGTGGATGGCCGTGTTGCGTGATGCTTGGACTTCGTGAGGCTTGTTGGCGTGTGATCGACTCCTCCAGGTGAGGGAGTTCGCAGAGGGAGAAGAGGACTCTGGGAAGGAACCACAGCCAAGCACCATAGAGCAGGAGATTACAGTGGGATGCATTCCTGTAACTTAAGGTAGGGAGGCGGTGAGGAGGCTGTCTGGAGTGGCAGAGAGAAGGTGCACTCTCACAGGGTGGAGCGAGGCATTAGGGGAATGAGGAATGCAGTAATGCAGTGAGCATGGGAATTCTGGGAGAACTTCTTCTGGTGAGTGTGTATGTCTTATCTTCCACAACCTCAGATTAGTCTAGAATTCCTTGCCTTGGGGTGGAGCTCGATTGGCTTCGTGGGTGATATCTTGTTGGTGATGAGCAGTGTGGTATAGAGTAGAGTTTATTGAAGGCACACTTGATTTAGTGATTTTCTACAATAGATAAAAGATAAGTAGTCTGAGTTATGTTTATCACATTTGACATGACCGTGTTGTTTTGTATCATGTTTTTCACTGTGTGAATGAATTAATGATAAACTCTATGGAATGATTAATTATAGAAATACCCATATATTTTACTCTGAAAGGTTGTTAAATTGTGTTTAGTTCTGGTTAGATGCATTTGTTTCTTTTAAATCAATGTAATGAATGGTGAACCGAGAAGTTTGGGTGAACACAGGTATTGAAGGGTACACTACAAATTGGTATCGAGCCAAGGTTTCGACACTGCTTGAGCCTAAGATGGGCCCGATTGGAGGGGTCTTTGGACCGAAAATGTGAGAGAAATTGGGCTGGAATGGCCAATTTTGGGGCCGTTGATTTGTTTCAATGTGTCAAGTAGTTGCCCGAAACACGTTTATAACTCGGGAGGAGGTTTAGCAATGTGTGAAATTACAAGCAGGTAGGGTCTGACCCGCGGGGAAACTGAGTTTCTACTGCCCGATGGTGTGAGAGCGTCCGGATGCGACCGGGAGGAAGGCAAATACTTGCAACGCCCGGATGCGGAGAGCGTGCGAGGTTTAAACCTCTTGATATTGCACGAGGAGTTAATCTCGGAGGAGGACCACGTGCCGAATCACGGAGAGTGAACTGGAGAATCGAGGTTCTCGAACGCGTAAATCTGTCCTGCGAAGTGTGATCATGAATTAGCGACAAAGATCGGACCGTTCATTTAGTATGAACCGCATTGGCGGAATGCACCATCGGAAAAAGTCCCTGAGTAAATCCACCGGTGATGGAGGATGGTGAAGATCCGTCGAAAGGTCATTCATGGAAATGGTTGAAATTACGGAATCCCGGGAATCCCAGTGACGATTGAGTCATATACTTTGAAACCCGAACCCCAAAACCCAACAAAAGCGTATGACTATGGTCATATGAACAAAGGTCACATGGACCTTACTTGACCGCGATGTATTAAAGCTAAAGGCGCATCGGACATCGGGCATCGCGATATCGGCGGAGAATCCAGGAGCAAAAGGTTTGGCTGCAGGAGAAAATCACGATCTGCCCGATTTCCGATAAAGGCTTAAATTAATTAGAGACCCACACCCCCTGTCAAGAGGACATGTAGCATATTTATAGCCCACGGGAGAAAGGATTGTTGACAAGTCCACGACTGGGATATCCGAATCCAAGTAGAAGTATAGACTTGATATTGCAGAAATGTAGAAACCCGAGGAGTGGTTTGATTAAAGGTCATATAGTGTGGTTGCATGATGGGGCTCTAGCCCAAAGACTATGAGGGCCGAGTCCATCCAATTCAGAAATGGGGATTCCATTTGTCAAGCCTTTGCAAGAGCATTCCTTATTCTGGCTCCCAGAACCAGATAGGGGATAAGGCCGAAGTGCATGAACAAGCAGTCATCGGCTGGGGCTTAACTTGAGAGGGCTAAGGCATATCCCGGGCTGGGGGGGATTTAATGAAGGCATCGCTGATGCGATCTGAGGCAAAACCAGATGATAGAATGTTCTGAGGGAAAGCGGCCGCGGTCTTGGCGCCGATCATATGAGTCAAGGGGCGCTGGGCTCGGGAGGGGCTAACCGTTAAAGGGTCATCGGTCGGGAATCAAGAGGATGAAAGTAAACCTCAGCGGGGAGTTGCGAAACTCAGCGAGAAATCTTGAAATAAGCGGGTGAATTTTGGACACAGAAAAACACGAGCCATACAAAACTTCAGAAAACTTGTGAAGTCGAGATAACTTTCATTCTTGTTTGTAGTAATTATGAATGAGTGTTGGATATTCATGAAGTTTAATGGCCTAACAATTTAAATTGGATTGCACAGAGTGTGTGTTCAGAATATAGAGGCCAAAAATTCTAGATAATCAACACCAAGTGTGGAGTGGGAAAGATACCAATTATCTCTAAAATGGAAGATGAACAAGAAGGAAAGGATGTTAACCAAAGAATTAGGGGATACGCACTCTAATGGGCATGGAAAGAGATGGATAAGGAAGGACATATGATGAAAATCATTGAAGAGTTACAAAAGAGAGGCTAAAGGAGCGTCGAGGCTGATGGCCCGAAAGCTCATGAAAGTCAAAAGGATCGGCAAAGGAAATTAAACTTAAGATTCTTGCGGAGTCACAGAAAGAATAGAAGAAAGAAACTTGAGAAAGGGAAGAGACTCAAAGTCTACGACTGAGAGTCGCAGAACTCATGGGAAGAAGCAGGTCGAGGAGTGATGGCCGACATCACAGTCGCTCCCAAAGGCGTTAAGCATTAAGACCCTAGCAGGTTCAATTCCATCACCTACCAGAAAACATATGAAATCTGGAAGGGAGGAATTGAAAGGAGAAATGGGCAAATTAAACCTCCAACATTTGATGGGAACATAGGAAGGGAGGAGAGATCTTGAGACATGGTTGCTTGGCATGAAAGTATTTCCAGTGCCCAATTATTCTGCTCATGCGGAAGGAAGAATTTCAATGTACCAAGTGAAAGGCATCTATGTGGTCAAAATCGGTTTGTGCAGGTGCAACACATAAAGAGAAAGATGTTCACTTGGAAGAATTCAAGAGGTATTTAGAGAATAAATACTTGACTAAGAGATATTATGATAGAAGATGAAGGAGTTATTTGAACCTAAAGCTGGGCAACATGACCATTGATGAGTATGAACGAAGTTCTAGGAAACTCTTGGAGTATGTTCCATTCATCAGAGATGATGTCAAAAGAGTGCGGTCACTCGGGAACGGGTGCCACCTTCCGTGGTGAATATGACAAGATTCAATCTGACGATCCTAAGACCATGGAAGAAACAAGAAGGCCCCGAAATGCCTATATGAGCGACAAAGGGAAAAAGCCTACCTTCGGGAAGGCTTGGGATAGCAGAAGAGGGTTTAAGAAAGAACAGAGGCGAAGGGAAGCAAGCCTTCCTTTTTAGAAACAGTCCTTAGGGGGCGGTGTCTATTAAAGAGCCTAGAAAATATGGAGGGAGTGAATAGATGACAAGGCCTCCAACCATGGAGTGTTAAGGGCATCAAAGGAATCCTTAAGAGTGCGAGCGCCCCAAAGAAGGACAAAGCAGGCATCCATCTTGTTCAGCAGCTAAGCAGTGGAGGGATATGGCGACGTGAGAATGTCCCGAGGATCTCGCAATACGGACAACAAGAAGTAGAATTTCAATCACACATGATTGAAGTGGAAGGTATGATCAGCAAGCAAATACTTGTTATTTTAATTGATTGAGGAGATAGCCATAGTTATGTAGACCCTAAGGTGGTGTAAAGTTTAAGTAACAAAAGAGCAAACATAGAAGTCTTGAACGACCACGGTTAGCCCACAGGGGACCAAAGAAGGAAAGGAATCACTTGAATTGGTTAAGTCACATTCGGTGGACATAAGAAAGGAATGACACTAAGGCTGGAATTGAACATTATGCCTTTAGGATCATATGATTTATAGTAGGATGGGTGGTTGGACTAGCACCATGCCCTTTTGGATTGCGAAAATAAGAGGTTCACATGCTTGAGCGAAGAAGGAATTGAAATTAACGGTCAAAGGAATTCCCGGTAGGTATTTGTTAGAGAAATCTGACTATAAACTAAGAAATATTCTTAGGAAGGCTGTCGAGGTATTTTCCTTGCGAGGGTGGAAAAAGTATTCCAAGATGTGGTCTCAAATCTAGAAGACCACGAATTACTCAAAGAATTCAAAGCGTGTTTCGGTAGGTGCCTGGACTACCTCCAAAAGAGGGACATCGATTTTTCTCATGATGCACGGAGCAGCTCCGGTTCAGCTCATATAGGATAGGCACACGAGCTGAAGAGTTTCAGCGTAGCTCTGTTTGTTAAAGGAGGTATATTAGGTCCCATTTGATATCCGCGAGTAGGGAGCCCAGTCCCTATTTGTGAAGAAGAAAGATGGGGCGTTGGTACGTACGCTCGACTTTTCGGCAGTTGAATAAAGTCATTATCAAGAACAAATATCCTCTGCCAAAGATTGATGATCTTTTTGATCAAATGAAGGGGGTGATAGTGTTTTAAAATATTGTTTTGAGTTCGGGATATCATCAAGTGAGGATAAAAGATGGTATCAAAAAACGCCTTTAGAACAAGGTACGGTCACTATGAGTTCCCTGTGGTGCCGTTTGGGTATCCATAGCGCTTCTTTGTCTTCATGTACTTAATAGATAGATTGTTTAGAAATTATTTGGACAAGTTTGTCATAGTCTTCTTGGGCGATATCTTGGTGGTCACTCAAGGCGGAAGAATATGAACAACATCTTAGAATGGTGTTGCGGTGTTGAAAGAACACCATTTGTATACAAAATTGAGCAAATGCTCATTTTACCAAAAGCAGATCCATTATGGGACACATTATATCACGAGGAGGATTGTTGTGGATCCACGAGAAGATGCAGACCATTCAAAAGGTGGCCAACACCGAAAATGTATGAAGTTAGATCCTTTGTAAGATTACGGCGGGTTATTATAGAGGTTTATAATTTGGATTTTCAAGGATAGCTCATGCTATCACTTGCTTACAAAAGAAGGAGAAGAAGTTCAGGTGGGCCGGAACAAATGTGAGAACAACTTCCGACAATTATAAGCCCGACTACTCACTAATGCTCCAATCCTAAAGATTGTTGATCAAGTAAGGATTGCGTAGTATGCGGATCGTGCAAGGAGGAGGAGTTCTCGACCAAGAAGGATTTGTAGTTTGCTATGAATCTCGAAGATGAAAGAGCATGAAGAATTATGTCCCTCATGATTTAGAGCTGGCAGCGGTTGTCCATGCATTGAAGAAATGGAGCCACTACCTCATGGGAAAATTCCAGATGAAACGGAGACCACATGATGCGAAATATTTATTTGATTAGCCAACCTTAAATGCAGGACAAATTAGATGGCTGGAATTTCTATGTGAATATGACTTTGATATCAAATTATATCAAAGGGAAGGACAACAAGGTGGTAGTACACTCGTAGAAAGAGTGCATTAACTACATGCTCTGACCATTAGCATGTCTGAGCCCGGAGTTGAGGCGAATTCACGAAGGCTGCGGGTGCTGATTTCTTGATCACAAATCTAGTAACAAAGCTATGAGAGGATCCACCGAGGCCGAGAAAGGTTATGCTTTGGGAGGCCGATGATTTGCCAGCCACAAAAATAAGTGTATGTACCTAATGGCGGAGAATTGGTGGCAATTCCTGAGGAAATGCGTAATGTAGGCTTATCTTTGGACATCACGGATATCAAAACATGATCAAAAGCCGATATTTTGGCGGAGTATGAAAGAAATTGGATACATCGCCGGATATGGAATGCTGAAGGTCAAAAGTGAGAAACCTGAGACACCCAGCAGGGTTGTTGCGACCTTTACCTATTCCTGAATGGAAATGGGAGGTATTAACAATAGATTTCATCAGGTTGCGAACAAATAAGCGACATGATTCAATCATGGTGGTGGTGGACAAAACTTACTAAAGCTGCCATTTTATTCCGAAAACCACCCACAGGGCAACGGATGTTGCTGATATCTTCTTAAAAAAAGTGTCACGCTTGCACGGAATTCCTAAAAACAATTGTGTGCGATAGGGATAGCAGCTAGGGATGAAGTTTTCCACTTGTGTGAATAGTGTGATAAAGCGCTATGGAATGATTAATTATAGCGTACCCATATATTTTCCCCGAGTTGTTAAGTGTGTTTAATTACGGTTAAATGCATTTTGTTTTTTTAATCCATGTAATGAATGGTATAGAAGTTGGGTGAACACAGGTAGTGAATTTGGTACACTACAAATTGGTATCGAGCAATTGGTACACTAGAATTGGTATAGTTTGTTAGGCAGGGAGCCCTAAGTGTTGAAGGCGAGGCTTTGTTGATGTACTTGTATGTCTGAGATCAGTGTAAAATATAAACACATAGGTCTTGGGCCAAATACGATGAATGAGTGAAGGGGTTGGCGTCCGCAGTGGAAAAGAGTGGGGCTTGGAAGGTGGGAAAGGAAATTTTGAGAGTTGAGCCTGAGGCTAAGCCTAGAGAACAGGCTTGGAATAATATTTTAATATTATTTCCAAAAGAGTGTATATTATTTATCCTAAGTCCTTTTAGAAGGACACATGATTTCCCAAAATTGGTGGGAGGAAAGTCTGGGATGGAGCGCTTGTCACGAGTTCGGTGACAAAGTGTCGACCTTAGTGCATGAAATAAAAGCGAAGAAGTAAGCCGTGGGGGTTCGCATCCATTTCAACCCATTTGCCCGGCCGTGGAGCGGTTGCAAAAGAGACACCGTGTAACAATCCAGATATAGAGAAAAAGCCTATGGCTGTCACGAAGAATCCATGAACACCTATCCATTGGTACATTAAAGATTACATTGTTGGTCTCTGAGAAAGCGGGTGTCACGAGGAAGCGATGTCGTTCCACAGTGAAACTGTGTTGGGTGTGAGTGGAAGTGTCGGTGTTATTCGGTGAAGTTGAGCTAGCCTTTGCGTGGAGTCCCTGTTCCGAAACATTGTTGTGAGATCATCTAGCGATTACTTTGGCCCAGGTGGAAACACATTAATACGTGTTTCTGTGGATGGCGTGGCCTTGTGATCTTTGGGCTGCGGTAAGGAAGCTTGTTGTCTGGCGACTCCTCCGGGGAGGAAGTCTTATGAGAGGAAGAAGAGGACTCTGGGGAAGGAACCTGCCACCATAGAGCAGGAGAATTGGTCGATGCAATTCACAGCAACTTAAGGTAAGAGGCCCAGCGTAGAAGGGCTGTCACAGGTGACGAGAGAAGGTGCACTCTCACAGGGTGGGCCGGGCATGTGGGAATGAGGGTGCGTGTGCGGTGGCGTGGGAGATTCCTAGGAGAACTTCTTCCTAGTGAATATGAATGTGTTATCTTCCCGTAAACTCGGCTGAGTCATTCCTGCCTTGGTGGATCACCAGTCCCATCTGGGGTGACCTACTATTGGTGATTAACGGTGTGTTCCTAGGCTGGGAGGTTCGTGGAAGGCACGCACTTGGTTGGTGTTTTTCTACAGCAGATAAAAGATAAGTAACCTGAGTTATGTTTATCACATTTGACATGGCTGTGTTGTTTTGTATCATGTTTTCCGTATGTGAATGGATGTGTCGCTAGCTATGGAATGATTAATTATAGCCATACCCATATATTGGAATGCATGGAATGGCGGAGTCATTCTATTGGTCGAGGTTGTTTGGGAGAGAATTATGTAATTCAATGCAACGTGTACTGAATAAGAATGCATTGAGAATCACACTCGTGCATAATAAGTGATATGATTGCATACTAAGTGCAATGGTTGAATATGTTTGGTAAGTACATGCATATATATTATTGCATGAAAATAATTATGTTGATGGTTGAAATGTTGCTAACCCCTGAAATTGAGAACATTTCAGGAACTGTTAAACACTGCAACAGGAAAGTTACAAGTCAAGTAGTCACAAGAATGGAGACTACACAAAATTTTATGTTCAGAAAAATGAAATAATGAACTTATTGTTGTTAACAGTGGACATGCATATGCATAGAATGACGAGTCATTCTATTGGTCAAGTTGTTTGGTAATTGTGATTGAATTGCCAGGTGCAGAAATTCTAAGATTATTGCATAAGATGTTGTACATATTGAATTATGATGTACAGAAAATACCGACAATTTGTTGGCAGTATGCAAGATGAATTCTTGCAGATAAATTGTAGGCAGTTTTGTGCCTGTGGAAAAATCACAGGGATGACTGCATTCATAATTTGGCAACAACCAAGATAAATCATGAAATAGGATGTCATGTTTTTGGAATAAAAGTTGAATTTCCTTTCGAATTAATTGAAATTCCTAAATGAATTCTTGTATGTACTCTCATGATAACTGCATGTGGTTGACACAGATGAGATGATGTTGATAAAAGTTAAATTGTTGGCTACAAAGAGTATCTCGGGAAGATGTTGCTTGGAAACCTTTGAGGGAAGTTGGAACTCCCAGAGCCACGGTGCTCTAAGACTTCCGGTCCGGTCTGTTCCTGTAACCCAAGGTAAGGGAGATTGGCAGCTGAAGGACTATCCAGGTGACAGAGAAGGTGCATTCTCCTGGGGTGGAATAGGCATGTGGGGAATGAGAGACCGTTGGTTGGAGTACTGCCGAGGTTTGAAAGGTTGGAGTGTTGTTGAGGTCTGGTACCTTGGCCTAGACCATGTGGATAAGGATTGTGGACCATGGCTATCTTGGGAAGTCATTTCCCGATGGATCCATAGCTCTGCTCCGGGGTGGGAGGTCTTCTCACTCAAAAGATAAGTACAATTCTCTATTTTATTATATGATGTGTATATTGTATACAGTTTTAATGTTATTAAATTTGTTTGTATATACATACATATATATTGCATAAATGATTGCATTACTGCACCCACGACTGTACCTAAGGTATCTCATATTTCATTACTTAAGAAATCTATATACCTGATGCTAATCATGTAATCGATTGGAATGAGATTCAGGTGGAACCAGAAAGTGTCCTGCAAGTGGACAGGAAAAGAAAACATCTTCGGAATCGAGCTATAGAGCTTGTAAAGGTCCAGTGGACCTGGTACGGTCCTGAGGACGCGACATGGGAGCATGAAGAAGTTATGCGAGTAGAGTACCCGCATCTTTTTGCAAATTTTGAAAGGCTTGCAGAGACAGTGTAAGTTGCACTAAGGACAGTGCAAAAATAAGGGAGGGGGATTGTAATGTCCCCAAGGCCAAGCCCTTTATAAATATAATGTATGAAATGAATTGTACATATGTGTTATAGGCTGGTGAGCCGAGTTCCTATAAGCTGTAGGCTTATGTGTTTGTTAGGCCAGGGAGCCTAAGTGTTGAAGGCCAGGAGCCTACTGTTGTACTTGTAAGTATGCAGAATATGTATGAAAAAAAAATTGTACATATAGCTATAGGCTCGTGGAGTCGAAGTTCCTATAAGCCGAGGCTTGAGTGTTTGTTAGGCCAGGGATCATGAGTGTTGAAGGCCAGGAGACTGTGGATGTACTGTATGTATGAAGGTCAATTAATAAAATGTAAATACCGCCAGCAAGTGCATCGACCACGATGAAAGAGTGATGGGGATTGAGAGTCCATAGAGTGGGCAAGGAACAAGGGGCTGAAAGGTGGAAAGGGGCTGAGTAATGGTTTCCAGGGGCTGCTTCCAGGGGGCTTAGGCCCCGAATAATATTTTTATTATTATTCCTAAAAATCCATGTGCAAATTATTTTAACCTAAGTCCTTTGAAGGGCCCGTGATTTCAAGTGGTGGGAGAAGGGCGCATCGAGGGAACACATGCGCCTCTGTGGTGACAAGTAGTCAACCCTCGGGTGCATGTAACAAAACCGGCGACAACAAGCCGCGGAAGGGGGTTCGCGACTCATTCGGCCGGATTTCGTCGGGGAGGGGAATCTCGCGTGGAAGAGTTTAAGAGTCCGTGGTCCGTCGCCCGGACCTCACCGCCAAGGAGCGAGAGCTGTGGAGGCTAGTTCGCAAGAGACCTGTGTGTAATCTCGATACGGAGAGAAAAAATCCTATGTTGTCCTAAAGAATCCATGAACACCCTGTCGATTGAGCGTGGAGTCTGTGTTGTTCTTTGAGAAAGCCCGTGTCTCGGGGGATACCCGTGTTCGCTTTCCCTTAACGGGAAGCCTTTGATGAATCGGTTATCTCGCTATACCGAAAAATTGAGCTAACTCGTATGAAGCCCGCCCGAAATCATCCCTGAGCTTATCCTCGTGACAAAATTTAACCTTTGGGAAGCCTTGTGTGTGTTTCATGTGGATTGATGTGACAACGCTAGGCCGATCACAGGAGGTTTGTTGGTCAGTGTGAGCCACTCCTCCGTGAGAGAGTGCGCAGTAGGAGAAGAGAACTGAAGGAAACTCAGAAATGCCATAGAGCCCAAAGAATTCTCCGGCTGTCCTGGCCTCGGGTTCGTAACCTG
This sequence comes from Picea sitchensis, assembly GCA_010110895.2. NCBI lineage: Eukaryota > Viridiplantae > Streptophyta > Pinopsida > Pinales > Pinaceae > Picea > Picea sitchensis. The sequence goes on along the minus strand of SNQJ01S0259304.1, from coordinate 1,080 downwards.
CTGTAAGGGAGACCGGCACCGGGCGGATCGGCTCCTCAGATGCAGGAAGGTGCACCTCCCGGGTGGAACAGCATGTGGGGAAAGAGGGTCTATGTGCAGTGAGCATGGAGATTTCTAGGAGAGCTTCTTCCTGGTGAATGCGTGTTGTCTTCCCCGTAACTCCCACCGAAGCCCAGATTCCTTGCCTTGGGTGGAGCTCGGTCCCAGCCAGACCTCCATCAAGGAGATATGAACAATGTGGTCTGCTACCGAGGTTCGTGGGAAGGCCCGGTGACTTGGTTGGTGAATGCTACGTACCATTTAAAAGATAAGTGCATATCTTGAATTATACTTAATCATGTTGACCATGATCGCCTGCTATGTATCATGTTTTCCTACTGTAAAATGAATTCCATTTTGAATGCTATGGTCAAGTTTAATTCGCGTGATGAATTATATATTTTACCTCGAGATTTAAATGTTTAATTGTAAGCAATGCATGTGGTTATAATTCTCAGATCACTATGCAAAACATTCATGTATAGAATGGTAATTGAGGGGTTTGGAAAACTGGGTAGTGAATTGGTACACTTCAAATTGGTATGTGTACAAAGGGGACACTGCCAATTCATGTAGAACACTCACATTTTGGAAAAAAAAGTTAGTACTAGCACAATGTGTGTGGAATATTATGCACCAATGCTATTGAATGTATTTGATAGAACAACAAGGATTTTTGTTACAAATGGATGGTATTTTATAAAAAATATTTTAACCTACAACAGCTTGCATGTGGCACGCAATATTTCATCAACATATTTTAACATATATGGTGCACCAACAAATTTGTTAAAATAATTACCATTTCTTAAATGCATTTTATACCTTGGGGTGCCTAATAGGTTCACACACTAGTGCTATTGATATTAAATCACACCAATGCAATAATATGGTTTAATCAATGCTTGGAAAAGAAAAAAACAAACGTAAATAAATAAACAATAACAAACAAACATCCGTTGTTAAACCCTTTGGTCACTCATCTTCAAAAAAAAGTGTTCTGCAACAACCTTCAATACTGATTTGTAATTTCATTGTATT
>SNQJ01S0259302.1:0-12334 GCA_010110895.2 Picea sitchensis | reverse complement strand
GAATGCATCAGTTAACCTGTTTACTTTTTAACATTTACCTAATCATATTAAGAAATTACTGTAACATCATATGATTGCCACGTTTAAATAATTAACCTTTGAGATTACCACGTTTAGCAGGCACTCCTTCAACTTCATTATTGGAAATTACACTTATTAAACAAGCCAAGTTTCCATGCTATCACGGATTTAATCAACTGTCCGCGAGTTTCCTCTACCTCAAATTTCCTCAGCTGTAAACCTTTCGAGGCAAATTAGCGGCTGTACTAGTTATCATTCACAAAATGTACTCTCCAATTGGGTGAAATAGATTAACTTCAATCTGATCTAGTCTAGTTTCTTTATATAGAAGTAATATTGATAGCTTCTCAGACGTAAGTGTTTTGAGTCTACCTAAGCAAATGAAATGAATCAACAAATGAATCAAAGGAGAGGCAAGCTTCACATCATCTAAGCTTTCCAATAGAAGACAATTGATCACTTAATATCCTTTGGTTGCGATTGATATTCAACAAAATGTTTTTCAAATATAAGTTCATCCAACTTCCGATGCTTGATACTTATTTTTGAGATTTATCCCAATACAATTGTTATAGTGGAATGTCTTACCTCACGAACTAATGTGTTTGCAGGTGTTAATTTGAGGTTCAATAAAACTTTTTAATGTATTTTATCATGGTCTTTAAGATCTAACTTGCTGGAATCTACTCTTTACCTAAAATAATTTGATCAAAATCTCAAAACTTGCTCATGGTCAGTATCTTATGGATCCATAAATTATAATTCTTTGAGGCTAATTGTTCAAACTCTATAAATGAAGTGTAACTCACCATTTCTAAAACAATGTGATAAAAAGGACTATAATTCAATGCAGTCTTACCAAAAAGGGATAACAGCGTTAAATCTCCACTTAGTGGCAAAACAATACTTCCACTTTCAAAATTATGGTAGGTTATATTCTCTCGCACACTTTCCAGCTAAATAATACCACTCAACATACACAGTGCCCAATATTATGCATTCAAAATTTACAATCCTTTCTTTTTCAAAAACATATTATCCATGTTATGCAGTTTTCCAACAACTGACATAAAATTTCTTTCGGCAGGCTATAGATGCAAACTGGAAAAGATGATGGGAAAAGATTACTCTAAATACAATATTTACATCACCTTCTCACAATCTAATTCCCATCCTCCTTCACAAACTATGAATATATATTTCTCTCCATCAAGAAATTAAACTCTAAAACTCATTGAGAGCCAACTTTTGAAGCTCATAAAGAGGCAGCTAATAAACTCAGATTTAGATGACAATATGTTTATGTTGTAAAATATGTGTAAGGATGAAGAAATATCAAAGGACGGTTGAAAAAAGGTGAACAAATAAGCCACTTCTTCACTGATGGTTGAAGGTATGTACTCGCCTCTATTTATGTCAAATTTGCCTCCCTGTGGTTACTTCACAGTCACATGGATGCCATATACAACAATTTCATAGATTCTCTTCAGTTTTCTCTCACACTTCTTCACAAAGGTATATACTAGCAGCTACAGATTCCATGATCCCTTGCCAGAGTTTAGTGATTTTTCTAATCAATAATCTCCTTTATTTGCAAATCGTGTTTTAGAAAGAAAGAACACAGGTGTAGAGCAACATAGACATGGATGAAAAAAATGAAAAAATTATATATAACATCTAACAGGAGATTTGCAATGGAACCTATGATCATATTAAGTTACATGTAACTCATTTTCATTCATTGGAAAAAATTCAAAATAGTCGTAGCATCATTGGCCAAGGATCACTCCTAGCATTTGGAATTATTAGAGAAAATTATGAAATAAGTCTAGTTTTTTTTTTACTGTAATCTACATATCGTGATTTTTATAATAAAAAAATTACTCTCCATAATCTGACATTTGATATTAATAATAATAAAGTGGTCATTCCCATAGTCTCCATTTCCTTGTAAAGAGTAAGGTAAAGAAAATATTAATACAAGTGATCCTTAAAAAAGGACTTATAGTCCACTGGCTTCATAGAGACAGATAGTTTGCATAATTAACTTCTCATATTTCTTCCTTTTATTGTACAAATATATTTATTCTTGGAATGGCTACAAGGCCTCTTTTCTTACACTAAGAACAAGCAACAAACAAACTATGTCGACAATAAATAGGATTATGAGTGCAAACTGTATTATCCAAAGCTATTGCGTTTAGAAACTGTCAATGCAAATATAAGAAGAAAACAAGTATAAATGATGTCCCTAGTTGTGGTCTTTAGTACCAATGCCAAAGTTCACACAAAGGGAAGCTACTCAAACCGTGTTTTCAGAAAATTTTCTCTCTTGGTTATTCAGTCTCAACACTCATTGGATGTATGTACTTGGTAATGTTAAGGAAAATGTTAATAATGGGAAAAACACAAACCTATGGTTTTCAGAACAATGCAATGTCTTCAAAACATATTCAAAAGAACTATGTTCAATAACTTTATATCCAATGGAAACACACTCCAACATAGCAATTTAACATTCCTATATAGCAATGCAACCTTTAATCTAAGCTCTAAGTTTCAAATATGTAACTCAACACTTCTACCTTCATGTGCTGCTACAATATATGAATGGTAAGGGAGGGTTTGAGTGAATCTCACTAAGCAAACCATAATTTTCAAGAATGGTTTTGTTGTAAAATGAATTAGCATCACTCACTATTCATTCTTATATCACATCCTAAATAATGGGTTGATTTGATTGTTCTAATCCTTTCTATACAAATAGGGATGACCTTCGAAGTGTTCTCAATATCACTCATCTTCTTTCCTTGTTGATGAAGCTCCAACATCATTCTATACATATTTTAAGCCCATATAGTCCCAAGTGTTGTAACTGAGCATACCATTTGTAACAAATCCAAATATGTAATATGAATAAAATGCAATTTCCTCATTTATATTCTATTTTTTCCAAATTCTAGTAACCTTAAAAGGGTTCCATGCATGACCTTTGAAATATGCTTAAGGACTCTTCTGCAGTTTTGAGAAAAATAAGAACCAATATAGTTTCGTTGAATAAACATTATCTTTATCATCCCCTGTTGTTTCCCATTTTCCTTTCAAGCAATGCCATGATACAAACTACGGTTCTGTGATCTAGAATTTTGAAGCCTGTTAAAAAGAATCTGCTCCAGCAACCATAACGTATTATGTGTTTCAGGTATCTTATCAATGAACTCCCTCAGATATTAGAGTCATTCTGTGCCAAATATGAATTTGCAGGTGAAATTCCTTTCTAACATGTTAAACTTATATATTAATGTGCATTGTGTAGAACCTTGTTTTTGTTTTTTAATGGCATTAGAACCACAACTATTAAGTTTAAGATCATGTTACTAAAATATTTATGTCTCCTCTTTTATATAAGATCCTTTTGAAATATAGTTCCTCAGTCTGTCCATGGATTCTTTATCGGGGAGGAATAATTCCCTGATGTGCAGTTTATGGAAAGCAAGCAGAGAACCTGATTGTACAAACTTCTATGATGCAAGATTTTAAAGAGAATTATGTCAAACATACTAAATGGTGATAATCATATCAATTATCCCACATAAAAGAACTGCGACAATAAAAGAGCTGCGACTTGCGAAGAAGCGTTGGTTAAAGTATAAAACCACGCCTTTCTTCTCCTCCAAATACTACATGTGGATAGAGACCCTCACAACTTTGTGAGAGATCAGATATATTTTTAATTGGTGAGCTATGTAGAAGAGAGATTCTATGGCTGGGTAAAGATTTCTATATTAATTCTATAGACCTGTGCACTTACCTGGTGTTCAACAACAAAGGTGTGGGGTTATTTGGTAAATGTAATTAACAAAATCATAATTCTCTCTCCGATAACTTGAAATTTTAGCTGGAAACAAAATTCAAAGAAAACAGAGGTTTGGCAAAGAGATTCTCTATCCCACAACTTAAAATTTGGCTGGAAATGAACCTTAAGGAAAGCAAAGGTTTGATAGAGAGATTCTCTATCCCACAACTTTAAAATTTGGCTGGAAACGAGCCTCATGGAAAACAGAGGTTTGGCAAAGGGATTTTGTAGTTGACTATGCTCATAACACCCATCGAACAACCTGAGATCCCATCTGTATTCCATGATACACACTCTTGAAATCATCAAGCTAGCAACTTTATTTGCAAATTGGTGCCTAAACACATAAATAGCAGAAACAACAGAACAATTCAAACATACTCCCATGCGATTCCTTTAACATCAACACATCCAAACCTCATGACTCTAGTGTCCTTAAAATACTCAGTTTACTCAAATGTCCTTAAAATACCCACTTTACTGAATACTCTTTATTTTTCACCTTCATTGCATGACATGAAATGTAATGGACGTTTTTCTCTAGTATAAAGAGAACTAAAGGGGTAGAGATCCAACCATCTACTTCAATTTAGAATTGTTCTTTTTAATGGATATTTGCTTTCATAATGAAATCTGGATGCAACATTCTAGTTAATGGTCATTGTTCATAAAAATATATTACCTCTTTAGTAGAATTTAACTTATCTTTTGCAAATTTGTAGAACATCAATCATCTAATCAAGTTGTTTCCACTCAACTGTAGGAAAATCCACAGTGGGCACCACACCCTCGCTGAGCTATGATACCACTAGGGCTTTGCAAATTTGTAGACTAACAATCACTTGAGCGTAGGAGAATCCACAGTGGACACCATACCCTTGCTGAGCTATGATACCACTAAGGCGAAACAAATATAGTTATCTTTAAAATTTGGACTTCTAATCAACATTTTCCTCTGTATATTTCTTGATGATAGTTCAGTCCTATGGAACCCACATATCTGCCCCACACAACACAATGAATATTTCCTTCTCTATTGTTTAGTACCTTAGAAATTACTCACTCTCATGCTATTCAATGTGTGCATATAAGGTCTCTCAAATTTCAATAGAGTTTTTCATGTTTTCTTGGCTTCTTCTCAAGGATACGAACTTCCATTCATGGTTGGTTGGTCTATGATGGGTTTATCTCTCTTTCTCCAATCTCTAACCCCTATAAACTATTTTCTATCCTTTTTTCTAATAGCCCTCATCTCTCCATTCAAATTTTCCTCATTCATGATGGGTAGAGAGTTCAAACTCAACTTTCTCTCATAGTTCAAAGAATGTAGGGGAGATAGTTTGCTAAAATTTAAGAGTTGTGGCTTAAATTGGGGAGTTGTTTTCCTCCACTCCTCTCAACTCATTTTTGTTTTGAATTCCAAATTTTAAAATGGGTGAGGGTTCAAGATACCATAATGGTATCATAGCCCCCATAGGGGCTCAAAGTTAGTTGATATTGATTTTCTCCTTTATTAACTACAAAAAAAAATGTACAGTATTCACAGTACCATGGTATATTTGACTCATGGAGTTAGTGTACCATAGTTATAAAGTAATCATGCAAAGAATTTAAATATTTATTTACAAATAATTCCAGGAGTAAAAATTTGGGATATTACATGCTCAACCCCCATGCTCTCATAACTATGAGATGTGACTTTTCCTACCAAATCCTCTTACATGTGTTTAATGATTGGGCTCTCATACACTAAAAATGAACTTACTCAAAATAATAATTTTAGAAAAGTGGGTTGGAATTAATACCCATGAATAATCCCCCCATTGAATCCCTCTCTTACACATTCTTAGACATTCCCCTTTCCTATGGAAACTTAGCCTCCAATTACTCTACTCTGTCTGTGCCCACCCACACCCAACTTCACATTTATTTTATTATTACAATAATATGTAACATTTACAATTATATATTGAGACCCACCACCATGCATCATATTTAATTACACCTATAAAGATGTTAAAGATGCTACAAGGGAGATAATTATTTCAACTTTATTTCAAGATTCCCTTTTTACCAATTGAATTGATTCTATATTTTTATCTTTTTCATCAATATTTATTCATACAACAGTAAAATATTTACATCATTTTAAAATACATTGAAGAAAAAATGATTAACATTGAAGAAATCTATAAACAAAACATCTATAAAATTAAATTAATAGAAATTCATCTTCTCAAACATGAGAAGAAATCAAATTATATATATTTCCTACATATTTCATTTAACACATAATATTATTATGATCATTACATTGACATGTTTTGATTAACATGCTTCGTTGAATACCCGAGATATTGCATATGAACACAACATGTATCTATTTGGTATTTTAATTAAAGTTTATTTTGGTCGTTTAATTTTATATGTTTTTTATTTAATTTTGACTTGATAGTATTTTTAAGGTTTATTTAAGGGGTTTAGGAGGGTGTTTGTGATAATATTTTTAAGGTTTTTTTTGGATATAATTTTTTTTTTTTTTTACTTGTTTTGTGTTAGGGATGTTTAAGGTTTTTTTGGATAGTATTTTTAAAATAAGGATAAGTATGGATTGTTTTAGTAACAATATAAATTAGAAAAACAAAATAAAATATTTTAGACTTATTCAAAATGTAATTTTTGAAATTATTTAATATTGAGTTTAAATAAGTTTTGGATAACAAGTCTTCAAAAGGTAATTCTTGAAATTATTTAATATTGAGTTTAATTAAGTTTTGGATAAACAGTTTTCAAAATATTAGTAAATTGATAAAATGATTTTCTATTTTAAATGTTTGAGATAATTTTTTATTTTATAAATAATTTATTTAAATATTTTATATTTTGGTGTTTTTAGTTTTAATAATTTTTAATTAATCAAAATTATAATTTTGAATTAATTTAATTTTTATTTTTAATATAAAATATTGATATTTTTAATTAATTTTAAGAAGTTTACAATGATAATTTAATTTTTGTAATTCAATTACTCTAAATTGATTTTTAATTTTTAGGATGAAAAAGTTAATTGACTCTTTTATTATTTTTTTTGATTAATGACTTACATATACATTCATTAATTTTCAAATCTAATCAAAGGAATTTTTTTAATGGGAAAGTTTTTCTAGAGGTCTTCCTTGTTTATCGGTTGCGTATAACAACATAACATATCATAATATTTGTACATTACTTATCCATACCTCTAATGACTTCACCAATGCCTCCCTTACCATGATTTTCACCTTTGACATCATTATCAACGTCCTCAATAAACCCCCTTGAAAATCGACACCAATTCCCACGACCACGATCGCCTTGGCTAGCCCATGGATGAACAAGGATGCATTTAAAAAATTGTTCAACAAGCTCCCCAACCTCAATCTATACCATTGAGTCCTTGTACCTTAAGCAACCAAGGGATGCTTCCCAGTGGCACAACCAAGAAACATATTTGAATGTGGTAGCCAACAAAGAGGGAAAAAGGATCTATTTAAGCTTGAGCTGGATCTAGATAATGCCCTTCCACCCATATGTTTGTCAAAAGCATGAACCAAGTCTTTAATTGACTTTTTTTAAATGTCCTCCCCAACCTCAATCTATACCATTGGGTCCTTGTACCTTAGCAAGTCCTTGTACCTTAAGCAACCAGGGGATGCTTCCCAGTGGCACAACCAAGAAGCATATTTGAATGTGGTAGCCAACAAAGAGGGAAAAATGATCTGTTTAAGTTTGAGCTGGATCTAGATAATGCCCTTCCACCCATATGTTTGTCAAAAGCATGAACCAAGTCTTTAATTGACTTTTTTTTAAATGTAACATTCAACAATTGCAATGTTTAATAAAAAGTTTTCAATTAAATCCATCTTATAAAAGTCAAAGTGATAACCATAGTCTCCTGCATCAAGCAAAAAGATTTATAATATTCATAAATTTAAGATTCAATTTTCAATTAAAAAAAAAATAAAAATAAAAAACAAATAAATCTTATTTATAAACAACATATGATTTAGAAATAAAACACTAATAATAAAATACAAATATGAAGTTGTTAAACATTCAAACAAATACTTGAAAATAACACATTTATTAGGGCATTCCTCTTAATATACATATATGCAAATATCATGGTTGGAAATTCCTTTTTGCATTAGGGTAGCGTATTTGCATTTCATGTTTTTTTTATTTTATAGTTTTTGATTTCTTTTTAACAATGAAGAGTATTACTATTAGTTAATATGGGTTAGAAAGTTCTAGGCATAGAGTTTATGTGTTAAAGAACTTTATATTGGTTTTTAGAATTTAAGGAAAAAGAAAAAGAGAAAAGTCATGGTAAATGGAAGAGATGATTGAATGTATATAACACACTATTTTTAAGTTTTATTAAATTTGATTTGATTTTTACACTTATTTATATGAAAGATGAACTTAATAATGAGAATTAACAAACTATTTTATTTGACAATTAATCATAATAAATCCATATTATTTTAGATAAAAAAATCATTGAAATATAAATATTTAAGAATTTAAAAATTATTTCGAATTAAAATAAAATATTTGTAATGTGTTATAACTTACTATTAACATGTAGAGTTATCCTAGTGTAAACCATATGTTTTTAATACTCAAAAATCGACCTTTCTCCATATGGGCATTCAACAGGAAACTCTAGACGAATTAAATTTTTTATACAATTTTGAATTCAAAGACCTTTCAGGGGGCTTCGATTATCTAGGGTACTTTCTAGAATTAGAGAGCTAAAGAGCTGAGGATTGGTGTTGTCTTATAGAAAAGTTTGAACACCGAATCAATCATTGGTGCAACAGTCTGTTATCAATGGGAGACAGGTATTTTCTTGTAAAGGATGTCTTGGAAAGTCTTCCAGTTTATTGGTTGGCATTAACACACATCCCGCTGTCGGTTATAAACAAAATTAGATAGTTAGTTTTCTCCTTTCTATAGTCCAGCAACAAGAAGAGCATAAGTTATCATTTGTGCAGTTGGGAAACTGTTTCGAAGCCAAAGTTTTATGGAGGATGGGGGATAAGAAATTTATTCATTTTCTATAGGGCCTTGGCATCAAATACTTAATGGAGAGTTCTGAAAAAACCTGGTATATGGAATATGGTGACAAAAGTTAAATATTTTCCTCATGAACTGGTCTATACGTGGTTAAGATCGACATCGACAAGGTCGACTAATGGATCACAGACTTGTAAAAACTTAATTATTTTTTTACCGCTTGTTTTACAATGGCTAGCTTGGAATCCGGGCACAGGTCAGTCTATTGTTATTGGGGGAGATGTCATCTTGGGTTTGGGTAAGGATTTGTTGTTATCAAATGATTTAGTTGAGAGTTTGAACCATAAAAACGTACACCTACTTTACCAAGTGAGTTGTGACCAAACCCAAGGATCTCTATGCTCTAACTGGTTAGACTGTACAATTATCGAGCTTGAGGGAGGCTTAGCCACAAAATGGGAAAAGTATCGAAAGTATCTGATTAGCTATGGCATACATCTTCAGGATCTGATTAGCTATGGCATACATCTTCAGGATCTCCCGGATGCTTTACTATGAACAAGAGGTGCTAACACAGGTTATCTAACGGTTAAAAATGTGTACAATGTAGTTGTGACAAAGCTATGGATGAAAAAAGTGGGTGGATGGAGGAGAAAGTTATGGAGATGGGACTAGCCTTTAAAAATCAAGTTATGTACATGGCTGGCAGCAGAAAATAAGATTCTTACCTGGAAAAATCTCCAAAAAGGAGGATGGGTGGGACCAGGAATATGTTTCCTATGCAAAGGTAGTAGGGAGAGAGGTAAGCACCTTTTTGTGAATTGTCCACTCACCATTGCAGTATGGAACCGAGTAAAAATTGCACTAAATTTACCAAGTGGATGGACTGGCCAAACATTGAAGGAATGTTATGAAAAATGGACAAAGATGAATCCATCTTTCCCTACGCTGCCTGCCTTTCTTTGTTGGTACATTTGGAATGAAACAAATATTACTATCTTCGAGGCAGGCTCTCCCTCTTTTAATAAGGTTGTTTACAAAGCTATAGGAGCAGTAAGTATTCATGGAATCAAGGCAAAAGACACTCTTCCTCGTTATTCAGTCTTAACACTCATTGGATGTATGCACTTGGTAATGTCAAGGAAAATGTTAATAATGGGAAAAACAAAAACCTATGGTTTCCACAATAGTGCAATGTCTTCAAAACATATTCAAAGGAACTATGTTCAATAGATTTATATCCAATGGAAACACAGTCCAACATAGCAATTTAACATTCCTATATAGCAATGCAACCTCTAATCTAAGCTCTAAGTTTCAAATATGTAACTCAACACTTCTACCTTCATGTGTTGCTACAATATATGAATGGTAAGGGAGGGTTTGAGTGAATCTCACTAAGAAAACCATAATTTTCAAGAATGGTTTTGTTGTAAAATGAATTAGCATCACTCACTATTCTTAGATCACATCTTAGATCAGATCCTAAAAAATGGGTTAATTTTCAAGAATGGTTTTGTTGTAAAATGAATTAGCATCACTCACAATTCTTAGATCACATCCTAAATAATGGGTTGATTTGATTGTTCTAATCCTTTCTATCCAAATAGGGATGACCTTCGAAGTGTTCTCAATATCACTCATCGTCTTTCCTTGTTGATGCAGCTCCAACATCATTCTATACATATTTTGAGCCCATAAAGTCCCAAGTGTTGTAACTGAGCATACCATTTGTAACAAATCCAAATATGTAATATGAATAAAATGCAATTTCCTCATTTATATTCCTTTATTTATATTTTATTTTTTCCAAATTCTAGTAACCTTAAAAGGGTTCCATCCATGACCTTTGAAATATGCTTAAGGACTCTTCTGCAGTTTTGAGAAAAGTAAGAATCAATATAGTTTCATTGAATAAACATTATCGTTATCATCCCCTGTTGTTTCCCGTTTTCCTTTCAAGCAATGCCATGATACAAACTACGGTTCTGTGATCTAGAATTTTGAAGCTAGTTAAAAAGAATCTACTCCAGCAACCATAATGTATTATGTGTTTCAGGTATCTTATCAATGAACTCCCTTAGATATTAGAGCCATTCTATGTGAAATATGAATTTACAGTTGAAATTCCTTTCTAACATGTTAAACTTATATATTAATGTGCATTGTGTGGAACCTTGTTTTTTAATGGCATTAGAACCACAACTATTAAGTTTAAGATCATGTTACTAAAACATTTATGTCTCCTCTTTTATATAAGATCCTTTTGAAATATACTTCCTCAGTCTACCCATGGATTCTTTATCGGGGAGGAATAATTCCTTGATGTGCAGTTTATGGAAAGCTTTCAGAGAACCTTTGATTGTACAAACTTCTATGATGCAAGATGTTCTAACATCAACCTTTTATCAAAAATACTTCTATGATGCAAGATTTTAAAGAGAATTATGTCAAAAATACTAAATGGTGATAATCATATCAATTATCCCACATAATAGAACTGTGACAATAAAATAAGTGCGGCTTGTGATAGGTATCAGTAAGAATACATGAGCCACGATTTGAGCAAAATGGTTGCATATTCTAGGTTCTAAAAATGCATGATTGTGTTTTGGGCATTAGGTTAGTTTCCATCACACCAAATAAATGTTATAAATTTGGCAATGTGGAAACACAAATTAACATAAGCCAAAACACAGTCACACAGAAATCAAAGACAGAGAGATTTAACGTGGTTAACCCAAGGATTGGGCTACACCCACCAAACAGAGGTATCGGTTTTCTTTTATTCAGATCATGGAGATTACAACAGCTCACTCACACCTTTCACTGCTCCATATTTTCCTCTACGGGCTTACATAATTTATATACAATTACATGGAAAACTGATTATAGGATGCACTCACAACAAATTCTAACTTGAGCTGAATAGTTACAACCAACGCTGAATTTTTGGATCTGAAATCCTAATCATGGGAAATTTGTTGTCACCATTTCCAACAATCTCCACCTTAACAACAATTAACCTGATACCTTTCTCCTGCTTTTGTTCATCACCTTTTCTGCAAGCCAAGAGAAGACAAACACCATTGTAGCTTCTCTAATAGTACTGGTTTTGTGAACATGTCTGCACAGTTCTCCTTTGTATGTACTTTCTCAAGAGAGACTCCACCTTCATCGATGACCTGTCTTACAAAGTGGTACTTGATAGGTATATGTTTTGTTTTACTGTGATAGGCTGGATTCTTAGCCAAGTGAATAGCACTCTGACTGAAACAAAGTAACTTTACTTTGTCCTGCATCCTTCCAAACTCACCAAACAAACCTTTCAACCAAACTGCCTCTTTGCAAGCATGTGAAGCAACTACATATTCTGCTTCTGTAGTGGATAAAGCA
>SNQJ01S0259301.1:0-12334 GCA_010110895.2 Picea sitchensis | reverse complement strand
AATGCTCATAGGAGCATCAACAAGAATGAATTTTAGCTCTTCCCTAAATTCTCCTTCCCTTCTTTGTTTTTAATTTTTCTTTGAGAAGGAGTTTTAGTGTACCATTAAAATAGGATTGAAAATTTTATGAGATAATCATCACTCAATTCTTGTTGTTGTTCTATTGTTGAAGATTCATCATCAACGTTACTATTATGTGCACCAAAAGCTTCTTTATCATTGTCTTGAGAATATTCTTCTATTAATTTTCATTTGTTGGGTAATGGATAATATTCTTGTATGACATTATCAAATTTTGGAGTTGAGTCAGATTTGTCTTTATTCTCTTCTACTTCTTCTGCTTGTGTATCAATTGACTCATCATCGTCTTCATCTTCATTGTCAAGTATGGTCTCTTGATATTTTTTCTTTATTGTTTTTAAGCCATACACCTTAACATATGCACTCTCAAAAATCTTATGTAATCTAATATTGTAGCATCTGTATTCTTTCTTGGTAGAATCATATCCAAGAAAGATACCTTCATCAGATCTATCATCAAAATTTTCGAGATTCTCATCAAGAATTTTGATGTAACACTTACTTCCAAATACCTTGAAGTATTTTTCCAAAGGAGCTCTCCCAAACCATAGTTCATAAGGATTCTTATTACTATTAATCCTAATCTGACCTTTGTTTAATATGTATATTTTCGTGCCTACAACTTCCCTCCAATATCCATTAGATAATATTGCTTCATTAAGAATAGTCCTTGCATATTCCTGGACTATTCTATTCCTTCTCTCAACAATCTCATTTTGCTGAGGTGTTCTGGCAGCAGAGAATTGTTTTTTTATTCCACGAGTTTCACAGAAGAGGTCAAACTTTTTTGAGGTGAACTCACCACCATTGTCTGATCTAAGACATTTGATTTTTGTCTATGTTTCATTTTCAACAAGGGTCTTAAAAGATTTGAATTTGTTAAGTGCTTCTGATTTTTCCTTGAGAAAACATACCCGAGCCATTCTAGTAAAATCATCAATGAACAACATAAAGTAGGACTCTCCTTGCAAACTCTTGGTCCTTGTAGGTCCATAGAGGTCGGTGTGAACAAGATCTAAAGGTTTTGAGGTTGAGTTTTCTTTTCCCAAATTCATAGTGCCTTTCCCAAGTATGTTACCTAAAGCATTTTCACCAAATGTAACTTTACCCTTTTGTTTCTTTAAGTTCAAAAACTTGTCCTTATTTCCTGTCATATGTTTTGAGAAACCACTGTCAACATACCATAGATCTTCTTTATCTTGGAATTTCAAGGCAATAATGCATTCCTCTTTTGATGTTTTTTATTTCCAAAGCTTCTTTTGCTCTCTAATGAACTTTGGTTTATCTGGGACTTCCATTAATCTACAATTACTTGCTTTATGTCCATAATTATGACATCTATAGAATTCTAAGTTCCCTTCTTGTAGAGGTGCAAAGGAATTATAATTTCTTCTCTTAACTTGATCTACTGTTTGGTTATCTTTAAGGTTATAGTTCTTAACCCTCAAGTTTTTCCTTCCATATGCTCTACAATTCATAGCTTTATGCCCGAAATTAGAGCATGCAAAGCAATAACCAAAGAAAATGTGTGGATACTTTTTTTGATAAACCTTATTTGGTGTTGTCTTATATTCCTTCTTGATGGGTGGAGGTATTCCTCTGGAGTTCTGATCATTGCTTGTATTTTCTTCATATTTCTTATTGAATGTACCGAGGAGAGAAGCTGCATGAGATTTTGAGTTAGCTTGGTTTTCTTCTTGATAATAACCTACTCCATTTTTGTTACTTGAATTCCTTTGTGTGGTTATAATCTTATCTAAGATTTTAGAGCTATTTTCATATCTTGTTTGGATAAGTTTTGCATAAAGCTCTTTTATTAGGTGAACCAATTCTGCCTCCATTCTTTCATAGGCTATTTGTTTCTCTTTAAGAGACTTTTCCAAAATTTATTCCATCCTATTTGCTTCTAGGATTTGGTTTTTCAGGTTGCTCATGAGTTTCTCCATCTCTTTTTCTATCTGTTCATGTTTTTCTTTTTGTTCAACTACAAAAATTTTCAGTTGTCTATATATTTTTTTGTATCTTCTTAATTCATCCAAGGCACTGATAAGTTCTTCTTCCATATTAACTTCTGCTTCATCTTCTGAATTTTCCTTATGCTCAATTTATTCTATCTCATTAGACTCTTCAATACCTAGAAAAAGGACTTCATCATCATCACTGTCACTAGATTCTGATGAACTGTTGTTTTCTTCTTTTGAGTAAAAAATATTTTTCCCTTTGTAATACTTTTTCTTATAGTGTGGTTTTCCCTTCTTATTGTATTGTTTATTTGTGTCTTCTTCATCTTCAGGGTATTCCTTGGGATAGGGACACTTGGCTGCAAAGTGGCCAACTTTTCCACAATTAAAACATTTGAAAGGCAGCTTGCCTTTGGACCTTCCTGATCCTTTCTGAAGTTTTTTAATAAAATTGGATTATTCTACATCATATTATTCATGATGGCTGGATTGAGGTTTTTGCTTCTGATTTTTTGTTTTCTTGAGCACTTTGAACACTGCCTCTCTTTTTGGGATGTTCTCATGGCCTAGTATTAACTCATAGTCTATGAGGATTCCATACAATTCATCCATGGTGAGTTCATATAGTTTCTCTCTATCTTCAAGAGTGGACACTTTAGGATTATATAACATAGGTAGTGTTCTTAGTATATTTGAACTAACTTATTGTCTGACACTTCTACTCCCAAACCTCTGATTGCATTAACAATATTATCAACTCTTTCGAGGTACTCTGAGATATTTTCTTCATCCTTCATTTTTAGACTTTCATATTGTACTTTGAGAGTCTGAAGTTTGGCCCTCTTTACCTTGGAATCTCCTACATATATAATTTCCAATTTATCCCAAAATTGTTTTGCGTTTTTACATTTTAGTACTTTAGCAAGGATCTTCTTACTTAGTTCAGTTTGTAGTGTGTTTAGAGATTTTGCATGTTCCAAAAATTTATTCTTGTCTTATGCTTCTATGGGAGTGACTTTAGGAACATCATATCCTTTTTCAACTAATTTCCATACTTCCAGTCCAATAGACATCAGATAGATTTTCATTCTAACACTCCAGAAGACATAGTCTTCACCATCAAATAGGGGGATTTTTAATGACATATTCAATTGTTGATCCATTTTGATGTATATTTCTCTTCAAGTGATTTAAAATTTTAGTGAAGATACCTGCTCTGATACCAATTGAAGGATTAGATCTTATCACTAAGAGGGGGGAGGGGGGGTGAATTAGTGACACAATAATTTGATAATATTTTTACTTTTGTCAATGCAAAAAAAAATTGAACACAATATTTTATTGTAGAACCCAATTGGGAAAACCACAAACACTTTTCTATTAACTGCAAAATTCTATTTTACAAGTTACAATAGAAGGAAGATGTTCTTCCTCTTTAGATCAACACCCACTGATCAAGATGCACCCACACCCTTGTTCACCAGCTCCAACTAGTAGGAGGTTACAACTCCCTATTTAGTCAGCTACAAATAACAAGGAAGCACCTACTCCCCTGCAGGCTCCAACCTGCCCTTGCACCTCCCTGCCACCCTATATTCATCAATCTGGAAATAGGATATGCGGTCCAATAATGGTCTTATATATTAAACATTGAATTGCATAATTGTTGCTCTGTCTCCTTCTGTTCTTGATCTTCAATAAGTCATTGATAGACAAACTTTCTAATTCACATCTCAACATATTTATAACCCTTTAAAATTTTCAACACAACTCTTCATAAACACCATGTTTTTTCATTTAATATTACATAACTCTTGTTTTAAGTAACACAGTCATTAACATGACTTTTCATAACCACACATCATTTTCACAACCATCTGACCTGTTTTTCATAAATCGATCATAGGTATGGATCGATTTCTTTTTAAATTGATTCCATATCTTTGCAAATATTGCAGAAACTGAATTCTACAGAGGTGATTCCTTCAACCCATTTACATGTGACGATAGCCATAGAACCATGAGATTATTAATTTACGAATTCTCTCTTCTTTCTCCATTTTCCTTTTAGCCCCCATATGTCCAGTGTTGGGACCGTGTTCTTTGATACTTCATCCTTCGGGACCTTGGGCCTTTGCAACCTTTCAAATCTCCCAAATCAGATTCCACTGAAACAGATTGGATGGTCAACATTCATTATTCCGTTAGTCAGACGATCCTGGCTTGTCCAAAGGTTTCAAAAAAATCGACGATCGTGACTTAATATACAAGTGAGTGAACAAGTCATGTTTATTTCAAGAGTTTGGGGGTTCGAATAATCACTGCTCCAATTTCCTCCAAATTCATCACCTACCGAATAAGTCATAAAGTGGTGGAGACCTTTTGCTGTCGGTTGACACTTCCGCTTACACTATCCTTCCACTGTACTTGATCAAAGGTCAAGAATGCTCCCAAAGTGTTCTTCAGATCAAACGACTCATGTCCACTTTAGAACTTCGGCCTTAGAGACTTTGGGTGTTTTATGGTGGTGAAACTCCATAAGTGAACTCCCGTAGTGACATAACTTGATGGCGTCACTTATTGACATGGAATTGATTGAGTGGCTGCCACATGTCACTTATATTTGTGGCTTACATATTCCTAAATTATCTATGGGACCTTGACACTTTTCATCATCTGATTACGCCATGTGTCCTTGCTGACATAGATCTCTTCATGTGGCACATGTTCTTCTCCTTGATCTAACATTCAGGATACTTCTCGAAGTGTTCCTTTGATCGAATGACTCATTTCCACTTCGGGACTTCGAGTAATTAGATTTCTCCACTTCCCAATTCTCCTGAAGTGAGATTCCCCGAAGTGTAAACCTCGAGTAACATGAATTCATCCAATGGTCATTCTTTAACCCGAAAAGGATTAACAAGATCCAATGGATATCTATAATTCAACTATTTAGGATCTCAAGCCTTTGGACTTCCTTATCCTATCATTCTACTTTCCTCAATCCGATGGTCAAGCTATCTCCCAAAGTGTTTCCTCATATAAGATGACTTGCGTCTATTTCAGGACATTTGTGGATTACTCTGTGCTTCCACTAAACATGATATGATGGTCTTGATATCTCCCGAAGTTTTCTTCAGATCAAACATTCCTCATTTACTTCAATACTTCGGCCTTTGAGTGATCTTACATGTTCTCAACCATTTTCTCCTGAAGTGTTCAACGTCGAAGTTGACCACTGCTACCTTGGCTCACTCTGAATAAATCAATGGTCAAGGGGTTTTCTAGATCCAACGATTGACCAGAGTTTGTGACTCAGGGGCTTCTGCCTTAGTACTGAAATAGATGCCAACTGTAGATATATTGGCAGGTGACCATTGACGGTTGGTGTGGATTGTATAACCGTAACTTGTGCATGGTTTAGTTCGTTGTCCAAACTCTGAAATTTGAAGTTGTGTGACTGTTGGTGGATTAACCACAGTCATCGATATTTGAGTCGATGACATATGAGGATCTAGACTAATTGAGGGATTAGAAATAGTGTGTAGTTTAATTCTCCCTTTTCACTCTGAAATCAATCCCTACCCTTGATCTGGTGCTTTCATATTCAATGGTCTTGGTTTGTCTTATGGGGATTTCGATCCCGATTATGTTTATGCACCGTGTTTTCCCTTCTAAGCTTCATGTGCCTCATCGAATGTTGACATCAATGACAATACATCAATGACATCATGTCCAACAATATTTCCAACCATCTTCTTCTTGTTCATCATTGTCAACTCCTTGTGTCACTAGCTTACACAAGCCTTGACCTTTCAAAATATTAGCAGGTTTTAATTTGAGGTTGTACTCTTGTAGAGTTGTCATCCAATTCCCTCATATTTCACCTAGTTATTTTTGAACAAACATGGACCTTACTTCTGGGTGTGGGACAATGACTTTAGTGTGATTCTTGAGGATATAAGGTCTGAATAGTTTGATGGATTTATGGACAGCAAAGGCTTTCTTGTCCATCAGAGGGTAATTCATTTCATCACCTTGTAACTCGGTGCTAATAAACGTGACAATATATTTGTATCCTTGTTCATCCTTTTGTGTGAGCTATGTTACTAATGAGTGATCAAACATAAACGTGTCAGTAGGAAATCTTTGGAGAAATCAAGACTCTGAAGAGATGGTGCATTAGCTATAGCGGTTTTAATGTTTTCAAATGATTCCTTCTCTAATGGTGTCCATTTGAACTGTATGTATTTTTTAACCATCTTTTGTAATGGTTTCACAATTTCAACAAAATATGGAACAAATCTTCTTACAAAATTGATTATGTCGAAGAAAGATTGCATGGACCTCTTGCTGTGTGGTGGAGTGATTTGTAGAATGGATTTTCTTCTTTCTAGATCCACCAAAATCCCTTCTTTAGAAAAAACATGTCCTAATAAAATACCTTTTGAAACAACTAATATAGTTTTCTTAGGATTAAGAAAAATCCCATATTTTCTGCACTGTTCAAAAATATGTCTTAGATGTTTTGGGTGGTGTTATTTCTTTTTATAATAAACAGTGACGTCATCAAGGTAAACCACCATGCCTTGACCAATTAATCCTTTGAAAGAAATGTCCATTTCCATATGAAAGGTAGCTCCTTCTTTCATAAGACCAACGAGAATCAGTCTATAAGCATAAGTTCCCCATTTAGTTCGGAAAGTGGCTTTTAATCGGTCTAGTTCTACCACGAGAACCTGATTGTATGCAAAATCTCCATCTAATAGAGAAAATAGTTGAGATCTAGAGACAAGTTTTAGGATTTTTTCCATTGGGGGAACACGATAGTTATATTTTTCAGAAGCGTGGTTGAGATTCGAGAAATCTATACAGATTCTTATTTGTCACGATTTTTTTCTTACGGGCACCATATTAGAGACCCAAGTTGAATGTATCACTTTGAAAATGATTTGGGCATCCAATAACTTCTTGAGTTCCTTCGGAATTAGAAGTTTGAGAGTTGAATCTATCTTTCTAAGTTTCTGTTGGAATGACTTGATCCCTTCTTTGATGGGGATCACATGTTGTATAATCCATGTATCATATGTCTTCAAGTCATGATACGTCAAGGCTAAAGCATCTCGATACTTATTGATTAATTCCATGAATGTGTAATTTTTTTAATATGAACAACAAGTACCCAGGTTAACATATTTAGGCTACTCAGATGTCCCCAAATTGAAAAATAAATGAATCATAGTGGAGTTGTTGGTCTTTTTATTAGCTGGCCTCCTGAACTTGGATTGTAAATCAAATAATTTTTCAAGAGTCAAAAAGTTCTTCGAAACACAATTTGTTTCCACCTTGTTAGTTTCTTCTCGATAAGTTTGCAACTCTTATTGATGTACCTCATAATTGATCAATGAATCTTGGAATGTGTTTGAAATAGTAAGAAAATTGATAATATGAGAATCGTTGTGTTGAGGAAAAGGTATGAGGGACCTTACTCAAGCATTTTCAGATCTTGTCGGGCTAAGGAAAGATAGTTGGGAATGTTACCCGGGGTTTATAGCCTTAAAATAAAAAAGACAATCACTTAATCCACAAGTATTAAGTACAAGGGACCAAGGTTGGTTTTATATATATTATATGTAACTGTGCAAAAGAAAATAAAATAAGCAAGAAATTACATAAGTGTGTACATGGATAAGAGACAAGGTTAAAAGAAAAACCTAAACCAAATCATCAGAATACACATGTGAGACATAAATTAGAAATATGATTTTTATATTGATTTCATTTTGAGATACAAAGTTGAATTCTCTTTACAAACCCCTGCGAGGGTAGGGACCAAAGTCATATTTAGAATCCTCCGATGGGAACCATACAAAAAGATTCTCACAAAAAAATAAAATTGAAGCTAAAGATATGGATCAACTTGCCACAAAATGCTATCACTTGGCTCTGCAAAATATTATTTATCAGTCATGAAATTTAATTCATAAAGAAACAAGAGCACACTGACTGCCAAAGATAAATCATACACCTTAAAAGACAAGATGTTGAAAGACATGATTCAGTTTTGAATCATGTTTCCTTCAATAAGACTCTGTTGTCATCAAGATGGTTAATCCTTCTGGTAAACTCAGAATGAATGAAGAATGGAAATATCTCACAAGTACAAAGTGTTACGAGGAAAATCTCTCTATGGCTAGGATAAACCACAAAATATGGAAATGTCTGCAGAAATCAACTCTATTCTCAAGTATGCTATATAAATGAATATGCTAGCGAGACAAGATAAAAGGCCTACCTCATCGAGACGTTCGATAAATTCCACCGTTGAGCACTTGACCCAAAGAAATATACCTGCAACTAGTCCTCAACAACCAAGCAAAGTAAGCATATGGTGATGATAAATGATGTTATCACATTCAATAGAATAATCCATTAATAAACATGAAAAATACGCCCATGGAATAATAATTCAAATATTTGCAAGATATCGATTGGACAGGAAAAATGTATTTCTATTAATATATGATCAACAAAAGTGAAAATGTTACAAACTTTTGTGTCGACATAGTTCAAAACCAAGAAACTAAGTTCCTTCTAGCTGGGCCTCCACCACTTCAATCCTCCACCAAAGGCAATCTCATAGAAGAGAGACAATAAAGTTCTCAGTCAATAAGGGAAGAGCTTGGGAGTTGAACACCGTGTTCAGACTTAAAGGACAAAGGGATGCAGACTCAATATGAAGTAAATAATTTCTCCAGAGTAACTTTTCTCTCAAATTTGAATTATTTCTCCTCCTTTCCATAGCTTGGAATTGGCCCATTTATAGCCTTCAAATGGAAATAAAGGGCCGACTCAGAATGTTTCTAGTATATGGAAGGCCAAGGATCATAAATCTCTTATCGTGACATGGAAACCCGACACAAATTTTCATTTTTGGGCACAAATCTTGATGTATGTGGGTTGTAGTGGTGCAACCCGTGTATATGCATGCTGTATAGTAGGCAAGGTGCGCACATGTGGAAAAAATATATTTTTTAGCTCTGGGATTTACAAACAGGGATGATAAGTCTGCATAGGGAAATGGAAAAAGGCCTTGTATGCAAGATAACATAGGGTGAGGAAAATATTGCTATAATAGATGCCCCCTAATGTGTGAGGTCAAGGGAGTATCTGCGATGGTCAAAATACATTATAAAAAACCCAGAAGTGGATTGATGGGGAACCAACTAGAAGAACTAGTTGCTCGTTACATTTTGTACTAACTTTGCATACATGGTTGCCAAATTGAATTACACTGTATATCCCTGTGAAAATATACCAAACACATGTCTGTGGCCATGAATAGGTAAATAAAAATGTGGTTACATGCCAAAGGCTATCACAGTAATGAACAAGGCCCAACAGAGACAATCTCAAAATCAATCTGAAGATATATGTTATACAATGGAGTACAATCTAATCTCCCATGATCATTGAAGTCATATAGGTATTGGTCCAATGAAAATGAAACAACAACTCAAGAAAGATGTGGCCACATATTGATGTCTTCAAGTCTTCAAGGGTGCAACTGTACATCATGTGAATAAAGGATTTGTGGTCGAACACAATGAGGCATTGTTTGACTACTGGTCATTGAGGTATATCATTAAAAAACATGAGACAACCTATCGATAATGAAAGTAGGTATCAAGGCACCAAGTACATTCTTACAAGTGTGAATAAAGAAGTCGGTGTTGAACACCTGAAGAAGCCATCGATCAAGACACATTGATGTATTCCCAACTATTGATGGCGAGAGAACCTGCCACTAATGACTACAAGCCTTAAGGTACTTTTAATAATCTAGGTCTCATTTCTAGAATAGATGAGTTGAAGTTGATGGAAGGAGACCCACTGAAAGGAGATCATTAAGGCATCTCTCATAATTCAGCATGAGGTATAAAGCAAGGGCTTCATGATTTGGAGGAAATCGAACGAAGAACATGTTCATGAACCAATGACCTTGTGCATCTTTTGCGTGTGCCAAGTGCAAGTGGTACACAAAAAAGACCCTCTAAATAACAACCAATGAGGAAAACTGTTGAAAAAGATGAGGAAACCACCAATAAGGCTAATGGCATCCAAGACACTGCATGAATCCCAATGTGTGAATAAATGTCTTGTCGTCAAACACAAAGGAAACCACCCAGTCAATGACCAATGCTGAAATTTCGACTGTTGGGTTCAAGGTTACCTACCAATGATGAAATTAGGACTAGGGTGTGTGATAGGACTACAATATCATGTGATTATGAGACAAATTGAGGGTATGGCCAACATGCAAAGTCAAGAGTTATGAGAAATTTTTGACACAGGTTGATAGACTTCCTTTGAACAAGAGCATGAGACATATGGAAGACTCTGGTAGCATAGACTCAATCATGAAACCATGAGATGCAGGAGGCATCAATGAAATTATCTATAGGGACTGGAAGAGTAACCAGTTGGTGCAAAAGACTCTGTAATGAGCTCAACTTCCTAAGGCCATGCTAAACCCAAAATTATGATCACAAATGGACTTAATAACTTTGTGCTCTATTCAAAGGAGACACGACTGCTGCCAATATAAGATAATACTCCCTTCTTGCCCGTATTTTTTTGTTTTTTCATAGACAAATGAATGCTATGATAGAGAGGAGGAAACAAGTGTCACAAGTAAGCAAAACTAGTTCCAACAGTGGAACATAACTATGCTCAATGCAAGGAGATGAATGTGGAGGATGGAAACTTCGGGGAATGTTCACTCCTAGGTATAAGGTGTCAAATTACAAAGGATATAAATGAGGCTCTACTTGGTTGATGATACAAAAACCATTGAGGAAAATGGTTTATAACAAAAAGCGAGAATCGACTATAGGCTCAATACTGCAAGCAAGGGAATGAGATGCAATCACAACTTAATGCCAAAAAATGTCTTTTTTGATGAAATTTAGTCTACTTGGTGTGAAAAAGGGATAAACTTGTGCCAAATAGATGTCCTTTCAAATCCAATTTACGAGTGTGAAAGAGACAAGTTCACTCAAAAATATTTTTTCTTTTTCAAGACAAGTTGGAAAAGAGTTTAAATTAAACTCGGTTGGGAGTCCTCTAGGTATAAGGAAACATGTTTATGAGTGAGAAATGAGGCTCAACATAAAGTCATGTACTAGCTATAAGGGACTCCCGATCCTATGGAAAAAATCTCTTCATGGGTACCAAATGAAGCAGGGGATCTAACTAGGGCACCCATGTTTGGTAAGTCTCTACCACCTGAAGATGACATGTCTTATAGTAGATGGAAGGTTCTATGTCGCAACAAATGGGTTCATACCTAAGGCATAAAAGTGATAGTTATAGGACAATGCAAAAATGCATGATGTAACAAATACCTATCCTATTTGCCGGGTAGTGAAAATACCTTCTCGTGGTTATGAACGACCAACATAACGTTGAAATCCACAAGAATCCTTGTTGAAAACTACAAAAACCAACTCAATCCACTTTTTTTTTAGTCCACTAGGATAAAAAATGACTCAAAACTATAAAAAGTGGGTAAAAAATGTTATAAATAGTAACAAAACCAAAAAATACTATGTCATTTTGACTTTTTACCCAAATAGTAAAAATTGGACCAAATTACCCCTGATCTTCAACTGGTGATTGCGGGAGTGCCAGGCGACGAAATCAGAAACCATTTAGACAAGGTAATCCCTCTTCCCCTCCTCTTCCTTTCTAGTGGATTAAATTTTAAATTAGGTTTCAAATTTTGAGTAAATTAGGGCGCAAATTGGGTAACTCGGTGTATGCAGGCTACCATTTATTGGGTCATGTATACGTGAGGTTATACACAATTATGAAAAATACAGGGCACGTATACTCAACCCTATATGCTATTCTAAATGAAGCAGCTCGTGTACAAGTCTATAATCAATAATTTCTATGGCTGCAAACTCAAATTTTGACTTTTATCTGGAAGGATGGTGCTAGAATGGAGGGAAAGGGAGAACGAAGAGGTAGATGTTGTTGTGGAAAGAGATCTGGGGGCCCAAATGGCCTTGAAAAGATGTGGCTTACATAAATTTTGGGGACTCAAAGGGATGGGGGCCTAGGTGAGGTTGCTTGAGATTCTTGTGGATTACTAGGACCCTGACAATGAAAGCTTCAACCTCGATGGGCAACCATTGAGGATTGAAGTAGAGGATATCTACTTTTTGACTGGATTATCATGCCAGGGTGAGGTCGTAAACCTCAAATCATGCGGAGTAGGGAGCATA
>SNQJ01S0259300.1:0-12334 GCA_010110895.2 Picea sitchensis | reverse complement strand
ATAATTGAAGGTTCATGGTAAGGATAATTTAGAAGGAAATGGGTTTGGGTTTTATAGACATGGGTAAACTCTCCCCCCCTTGGACCCCTTCCCTCTCTTGTAGAAACTTAGCCTCCAAATATTTTTTTGAGTCCATTTGTAGACGACGATACATTTTATTAATTATATTCAATTTACATCATTTACATATTATATTGCTTTGAATCTCGACCATACATCACATTTACAATACACATCACTAGTTTGGGGTTTGAAAACAGGGATGTTACATTCTCGTTCCCCTATAAACTGTAATGTCAGTAGTGCACATAACCATACAATTTACACATTGGCATTTATAAAAATATTACATCATGATACTTGATAATTCCACAACTTAATGTCTCACATATCAATTCCAACCAACAACTCCTTTTCCCCTCAACCCACACATCAGTTGGACATGAACTATCATATTTGTGGCTCCAGGAACTCCAAATGCCAAAAGGGAGTCTTCATTCACTTATGTACAAATATACATTCACTTTTCTTCAAAATTTTCAAAAAATTGCGGGTAAGCTTCCCACATGGCTTCCCTGTGCTCCCATGTAGCGTCTTCGGGACCGTAGTAGGTCCATTGAACCTTTACCAACCCAATGAATTTTTTCTTGAGCATTTTGACTTTCGCGTCGATGATGCACACTGGTTCCATCCGAAAATCCCCTTCGTGTTCCACCTGGATCACATTCCAATTAATCACATGATTAGGATCAGGTACATACTCTTTTAATAAAGACACATGGAACACATTATGAGCTAGCATGGATGTAGGTAATGCTCTCATGTATGAAATTGTCCCTATCTTTTCTAAGATCTCAAAATTCCCATAATATCTCACTGCCAATTTTGGGTAACTTCTCAATTTCAACGACCTTCTCTTGGATTTAACTTTTAAAAACACTTTCTCTCCCACTTAGAATTCTCTATGTTATTATTTTATCTACATGGCTCTTCTATCGATCTTTTGAAACTTTCAAAGTTTACCTAATCTTTACCATCTTATCTTCCATTTCCTTTAACAATTCAGGCTCAATCGCGTCTCGACGTGTTGGGTTATCCCAATTTACTCGTGTATTGGATTTTCTTCCATACAGTTCTTTAAACATGGTAATCTTCAATGATTCCTGATATCCATTATTGTAAGAAAAATTAACCAAATTGATATAATCTTTCCACTTAGAAGGCTTTCCCATTACATACATTCTCAACATATCTTCAATTATTCAATTAATTCTTTTTGTTTTCCCATATGACTATGGGTGATATGTTGTATTGAAATTCAAATTGGTCCCAAATACTTTAAACAACCGCTTCCAAAAATTGGAAGTGAACTTGGGATCTCAGTCCATCACCATGTCCTTACGCACACCATGTATCCTAGCAATCTCTCTCATATAAAATTCTGCAATATTGGTTGCTTTATGAGTTACTTTTACATGAATGAAATGTGCAGCCTTTGTAATATTTTCCACCACTAACATGATGTAATCATGTTTCCTTGTTGTCCTAGGAAATTTGATAATGAAATGGATAGTAACAACTTCCCATTTCCATTCAGGAATGAGCAATGGCTGCAACAATTCCATTGGATGTCTATGCTCAATATTTACCTTTTTACATTCCATGCATCTAGCCAAATAATCAATGACATATTTCTTCATACCAGGCCAAAAATATTAGCCTCTTACAACTGTAATAGTTTTTTGGTATCCTGGATATCCAGTGTATGGAACTTTGTGCATCTCCTTTAAAACTAAATTTCTCAAATCCTGAGAATTAGGAACATAAACTTTGTTCTGGAATAAGAGGATTACATTCTCTTCTAGCTTTTAATACTTATGTTTATGTTGTACATTATTATGTTGTAATCTTTCTTTGAATTTCACATAATGATGGTATGTTGTTACAACCTCTCAAATTTTGTTGTTTAGATCTATTCTATACATACCAATGGATGTAGCATGCATTTTAAGCACCTTTCTACTGAGTGCATCAACCACGTTGTTCTCTTTTCCCTTTCTATGCTTGATTTCAAAGTCATATTCACTAAGAAATTCCAACCTTTTAGTTTTCCTAGCATTTAGTGTTGGTTGTTCAAAAAAATATTTTAGACCATTATGGTTTTTCCTTAATTCAATTTTTTTTCCCATAAGGTAATGCCTCCACATCCTTAAGGCATCTACTATGGTTGTCAATTCTAGGTCATGTCTAGCATAATTTATTTCATATTCTTTTAATTTTCTTGGCTCGTAACAAATTACATGTCCATTTTGCATAAGGACTCCATTGATCCCTTCCTTGCATGCATATTTGCACAAAATAAAATCCTCATCTCGATTTTTAATTTTTAAAATGGGTGCACTAGTCAATAAATTCTATAAGAACTCGAAATTTTCTTTGCACTTGGCATTCCATTCAAAATTTACTCCTTTCTTTTGCAAAGATGTTATTGGGTGTGCAATCTTGGAGAATCCTGCAATGAATCTCCTATATTAACCAACTAGACCCATAAATTATCTAACCTATGAATTATTTGTTGGCACAAGGCAACTCTTGATTGCTTCAATCATTTCCAGATCCACAGTTATGCCATATTATGAAATAGTGTGACCCAAATAATGGATCTACTTTTGATAAAAAGTGCATTTTCTCAACTTGGCATAAAATTGGTGCTCTCTCAATAACTACAGCACCATCCTCAAATGTTTCTCACGCTCCTCCTCCATCTTGGAATACATGAGAATATCATCCAAGAATACAATGAAATTTTTTTCTAGTAAATATCCGAGCACCCCATTCATCAAACACATGAATGTACTCGATGCATTTTTCAACCCAAAATGCACCAGCACAAATTCATAGTGTTTGTACCTTGTTTGGAAGCTTGTTTTTGTAGTATCATATTCATTGATTCTAACTTGATGATAACCAGAACTCAAGTCAAACTTGGAGAACATATTTTCTCCTTTCGGCTGATCAAAAAGATCATCGATCCTTGGAAAAGGATATGTATTCTTGACTGTAACATTTTTCAATTGTCATAAGTCAATACACAATCTCAACGTTCCATCTTTTTTCTTGGCAAAAATAACTGGGGAACTCCAAGGAGAAACACTTGGGTGTATGTCTTTTCTTTAACAAGTCTTCTAGTTGCATTTGCAAATCTTTTAGCTCTGGCATGCTCATTATGTAGGGATTTTTGGACACTAAGGAAACTCTAGGAATTAAGTCAATATAGAAATCTATATCCCTCTTTGGTGGCAATCATGGGAACTCCCCAAACACATATTTATATTCTTTCAAGACTGGAAAATATTCAAGACTTGGCTCCTTATCCTTCTTATCTCTTACATATTGAATGCATATATCTGACATCCTTTTATAAAAATTATACTCAACTACAATGATGAAATCTCTTGGACATATATAGGCCTTGGAGTACCTTGTACTATCCTTGAATTTCCTTCCTCATTAAGACATTTGAAAACCTTGTTATAACAATCTAAGACAACACAATGCATTTCTAGCCAATCCATATCAATCAAGCAGTCGTAAAACCCAAGTGATATGATGTTCATATATACCTTAGTGTTAATTCCATTCATGTTCATAGGACATTATTTAACAAGCTCATTAATTCTTCTCTTGGCTCCAATATCTAGATGAACTAACCAAGACTTTTCATGTTTACATTTCTTCAATTTAAATCTTTCAACTAGGTTTGGATCTATATAGCTATGGCTAGCTCCAGAATTAATCAAAATAGCTATGGGATAATTATGAATCTTACCTTCCACTTCAATCATGTGGGATTGATAATATACATGTATGTTTTCCAAGGCTACATATATCCTTGGCATGTTTCTATCCAGGTCCTTTACTATATCTTCTTGCTTGATGTTATGCATAGTCTTGATTTTATCTCCTTGGTGAAGACAATATTTATGCATGTGATCTCCTTCACATCCCCAATTCTTTATGGGTTGTTGTCTTGGATTCTTTCCCAAGGAATATGTAATTTTATGATTAGATTGAGATGGATTCCCTTGTTGGTGTGATTGAGAATTGATGTAGGATCATCAACTAGTTAATTTCGAGATTGAGCCCAGGGGTCACTAACCATTTACTAAAGGAAGTTGGTTTCCTTATTTTTTATTTTTATTGTAATAATTAGATGGATATATATAGAAAATATCTATGATCTGTTAGTTTGAATATGTGTCAATTAGTTTCCTATGAAGTAGAACTGACAACTAGATTAGGTAGGTTGTTAGATATTTTTGGGGAAAAAAATTGAGTTGTTAGTTGAGAAGATTCGAGAGTTGTGGATTTGGTCTCTATTTATGTAATGGAGAAAAATTAGTGTGGAGAGGCTGGGATTTTGTGATTTTAAGTGTGCAGAGGTATGAGAGACACAAGAATGATTGTTCTATTGATTTTATATATGATATTCCTTCCATTTTTATAAAATGTGCAAAATTGAGTGCCTTTGGGATTACTGCATGTGTATTTATGATTTTGTGCATAGTTTGTATTTTTGTAGACAACATAGTAGTTTTTGGTTGCATGAGAGTGTGTGCAGATCCATTCTCCAAATCCAAATAAGATTCAGGTTGCTAAAGTTCATAAGAATAATCCCTTTGCAACACAAACAAATAACGATTGACCAGAGCTACCTGCGTACAGAGTTCAGAACCCATCGCAGTGAAACTTAGTGTTTTTTTTTGTTCAACCCAAATAAATGGTGGAGGTTATATTTGGGAAAACAAATTTCCATGTGGATGGTCATCATTTAATTTAGATTATCATCCTTTCATACCCCCCTTCCATTCAAACCTCGTTGTGTCGAGCTCTTACCAAATCGGACACTGACCATCCAATCCTTGCCATATCGAATATCTCTGATACATTGGGACCCGATATATCATACTCTGATATTTTGTAATGTCTAACTCGAGTTCTTTGAGACACTCCAACTATATTACCTTTGATATCTTAAGCTTGTGATTTCGATCTGAATTCACTTGAAGGGTTAAGAATTTAGTGGGTTGTTTAACACCAAGAGTAGAGGTTTATAGTTCATCGCTGAGAGATACTTGGAATGAGAGAGAATAATTTCACCCATTCCATCATCAGTTAGTATTGTAGCATGTGGAGTGTACTCGTGAAGAATAAAAATTCCACCTATAAGGAGACCAATAGTGGATGTTGGAATAGATCGAGGAATACCTATAGAAAATGCAATGTTTCTAAAAGAGATAAGGCACATCTGAGAGATGATGGAAGCCATGGAGACAACCCACAGAAGGGATCTTGGCATAGGTGATGTGAGCGAGGCTAAAGAATCCTCATATGAAGAGGAAGCAAAAGAAGAAAAAACAGAAGTGAAAGCGCTGGAAATGCTTATGAAAGTTGATGGCAGACCAAAAGTGGAGGTATATATGTACGAAGGTAACTTAAATGTCGAAGAATTAATGGTTTGGATAAATTCAATGGAAAAATATTTTTATTTTCAGGATGTTGAAGAAGACAAGAGAGTGAAGTATTCAACAAATAGATTGAAATGACATGCAACTTTATGGTGGAATGAAGTGTAGGTAGATAGGAAAAGGAAAGGCAAGTCCAAGATTAAAAGCTACGATAATATGGTGGTCAAATTCAAAGGTAAATTCATGCCTAAGGATTATCAACCGAGACCTTTCAAACAATTGTAGAACTTGAGGCATAAAGTTATGACAGTGAAAGAGTATACTAAGGAATTTTACAGGATGAATATTAAAGTAGGTCATGTTGAGGATTATGCTAAAAAGGTTTCCAGGTACATAAATGTATTGAGGTATGAAATTTGGGATGTGATTAACATATTTTCCCTAATAATAGTGGAAGATTCAGATCAAGCTTCTTTGAAAGAAGAGGAGAAGATAGCCCAAAAATAAAGTCAGAAGAACAAAGGAAGGAGACCTGCTAGAGGAAAAGGACAAGCCAACAACAAAGGAATATTACAGTCTTTAAGAGAGGAAGGAGGAAACTCCAGCAACCAGCCACCAACAGGATGTGACACCAGAGGAAGAATATATTTCTCAAGAAGAAGAGGCATAGGTAGATATTATCAGGTGAGATGTTATAATTATGGTAAATTGGGACATATGTCATGGGAATGTCCAGAGAGAAATCATAAAAACCAAAGAGGTGAACATATAAAAAAATCACAAGAATAAAATGTTAATGAAATTGTCAAAGAAGAAACTCTAGAAACAGTGGAATCATTATTGATGAATAAAAATATCATCAAGTAAGAAAAGGAAGTTAAAGAACTAGCTCAAAGGAAAAGTTTTTTCAGAAGTACCTGCAAATCTAGACGTAAGTGTTGTAAACTTGTCATTGGTAGTGGAAACACAAATAACTTGGTTTCCATAGAAATGGTAGAGAAGTTGGGATTAAAGAAGATAACTCATCTTACATCCTATAAAGTGTCTTGCTTGCAAAAATGAAATCAGATTTTGGTTAATGAACAATGTAATGTGAAAATTCAGATTGGGAGATACAAGGATGAAATATTATGTGTTGTGATGCCCATGGATGTTTTTCATATTTCTTTGGGAATATCATGGTAGTATGATAGAAAATATATCCATGATGGTAGTAGGAACACTTATTCTCTTGAGAAGAATGGCCAAAGACATGTATTGTTTCCTTTGGAAGATGAATGAGATAAAGAGGAAGTTGGTTCTAGTCTATTAATGATGAGTGGAAAATAACTATTGCGGGAAGTCAAGAAGGAGGAGGAGGTATAATGTCCTTTGATTGGTAAAACTAAGGTAATACTTACTAGTACAAATTTGGATGGTTTTCCTGTGGAAATTAAAGCATTATTAGACAAGTTTGCTAATATTATTGTTGATGTGTTTCCTAATACTTTACAACCCATAAGGAGCATTATCCATCACATAGACTTAATTCCAGGAGTAAATCTACCTAATAAGGAAACATACATAATGATACCAAGGAGAATGAAGAAGTAAAAAAATGATACAATAACTACTCGATAAGGAGATGATTAGATAGAGTTTAAGCCCTTGTGCATGTTGAATTTTAATGCTTATCTCAAGAATATGTAGGTTATATCAATTTAGCTTGAACTTGAACCATAAACAATGCAACAATATAATATACAATAGTTGCAGTAACCAAGATCACAAGAAGAATAACCATGCAAAAGAACACAAGAAGTTGTCTTGGGAAAACCCTTCTCAATCAAGGGAAAAACCCAACAATCCTTTGCAATAGAGTTAAGAAAATATCCCCCACACCATAAACCCTAGATCACACAAGAGGGTGCTTCTATGACCTTGAAATGTATGCCTAAGAGAAGTTCTTACTTCAGCTGTACATGTAGCTTGAGAGAATGTTACAATGAAGTGTGAGTGAGTGATCCACAACGAGGATCTACCCTCTTATTTATACAAAACCTAACACAAAAATAGGCATGTCTATTGGCACAATAGGGCCGACTTCTATATCTCAATGATATAATTAATTTTTACACAAATATTAATTATCTTTACATGGTGGGGCCAACCTGTACCCTTTACAAAATTAGGGTTACACAATAAATCTTACTCTTGGACAATATAGCAAGGGATTCACACATCCTCTAGTTCTCAGCCACTAGGGACACGTCCACCTTTTCTTAGCCACAGGGACATCACTCTCAACAGATCAACTCAACTAAGTTCATAGGAGTACCATCTAAAGATCCATCTTAAGTCGACTCAACTAAGTCCATAGGAGTCTGACATGAGACCATCTCAAGTCATCTCAACTTAGTCCAGAGGAGCACAACAAGAGACCACACATCATCTCAACTTAGTCCAGAGGAGTATGACACACCCATCACATGGGATCTCTCATAGATCGTCTCAACTCAGTCTAGAGGAGAAAGACATGGAGAATGTCTCATGAAGTTGCAATCAACAACACTCCTTCTTAGCTAGGGAGGCATTCTCCACCAACCCAATTCTCTCATTGAAGCACTCGAACTTTGTCCTGGTAAGAAGTTTGGTGAAGACATCTGCAACTTGCTCGTGTGTAGAAAATTACTGCACATGTACTTCTTTCCCCTGCACCATATCTCTGATGTAATGGTATTTGATCTCAATGTGTTTCGATTTATCATGAAACATAGGATTCTCAGAAAATTTACACAACTATTATTATCGCAATGGATAACAGTGGAATCCATCTCATGACCAAATAAGTATGCAAGGATCTTGCGAAACCACACTGCATCACAAACTGCCACACATAATACAATGTACTCTACTTCTACGATACTCAAAGTCACAAAAGTCTGTTTCCTGTTGCACTAGAAAACCATGGCATATCCCAAGGTAAACCAACAACCGGATGTGCTCTTCTAGTCCACTGTGCTCCCTTCCCAATCTGCATCGGCATATCCCTACAATATCATGTCTACACCAAAGGCATATCTCAGGCCATAACCAACTGTGCCTCATAGATATCTCAATACATGCTTCATTGTTATCCAGTGTGTATGTCTCGACTAACTCATAAACTAACTGAGTACACTCACTGCATAGATTATATCAGGCCTGGTGTTAACCAAATACATCAATGATCCAAGCAACTATCTTGTAAAGATGTGGGTTAATCTCGCTTGAATCAGAATAAACCTCGTTGATTTTCTTCAAATTCATCACCATCGGTGTAGGCATGGATCTGCAGTATGTCATCCCGAAATTCTTCAATATCTCAACTGTATATTTTCCTTGACTCGGGAAAATCTCCCCAGTCCTCTACCACACTTCTATTCCCAATAAGTAGTGCATCATACCAAGTTCCTTCATCTCGAATTCAGAAGCCAATGCATGCTTGCATTCAACAATAAGGATTTCTGAATCAGTGAGGAATAAGTCATCAACATATAGGACCAAAATCAGGCACTTGTCACCAACAATGTGGTATTATAGGTTGGGATCAACAAAACTCTTGTTGAAGCCCAAACTCATAAAGTATTCATCAATCTTCTCATACCACACACGAGGTGGCTTCTTTAGTCCATACATGGATTTCTTCAACCTGCATACATGAGAATCCTTCTCATGTGTCATGAATCCATATGGTTGCTCGATGTAAACTTCTTTCTCAATCTCACCATTGAGAAAGGATATCTTTACATCCATAGGATGTAGTCTCCAACCCATGGATGCAGCTAGGGAAATAATCGTTCGGATGGAAGTGTATTGAGAAAAATGAGAAAATGTCTCACCATAATATATTCCCTCCACTTGAGAGAATCCTCTATTCACAAATCTCACTTTGTACTTCTCGACACTTCCATCAGCTGCATGTTTGATCTTATAGATCCACTTGGAATTCACTACAAACATCCCTTCCAGTATCAGAACGATATCCCACACATCAATCTTCATGATGGACTAATACTCTTCGGTCATGGCATCTTGCCAAACCTATTGACCTATTGCTTCTCCATGACAAGAAGGATCAGTATCAATGATGTGGATCATAGATGAAACATAGCTCAAAAATATGTGTGGTCTCTTTCTCTCTCGGAATGTACCACGAGGAGCTGCATGTCCCTCTACCTCCTGCAGATTTTGTCGAGCCCATGCAAGCCTCTTCTAGCCTACTACAATGTATTTAGGAACATCAACTGGATCAACTGGATATGTAATTGTCTCCCTATGAACTGTTGAAGGGGGAGCAACTATTATCTCTTCCTTCTTATCACTGTCAATCTCCATTTGAGATTCTCTGGATCTTTAGAAGATTATCTCTTCTTCAAAGGTGACATCTCTGCTAACCTTGATTTGGCTCTGACCAGGGATGTATATCCGATATGCCTTTGAAGATTCACTATACCGCACAAATGTACCCTTTCTTCCTTAAGGGTCTAGCTTGGTCCTCTTTTCCTTTGGTACATGAAAGTATACTCGACACCCAAATATCCTGAAGTGTCCAACTTCAGGATTCACTCCAGTGAAAGCTTCTTTGGGAGTGTTAGGGACCTAACCCCTCACATAGGTAGAATAATATATTCCAATGTAATAAAAGTCAATATTAATAAGACCTAGAAATAAGGAATAATAATTTGAATGTAAGAAGACCTAATAGAAGCTTCTGATTCTAGAAGGATCTTCCTCTAGATGGTTCTTTTGATAGACATATTTAGTATAAATAGGAGTTGAGGGTATGAGAACTTTTGTCTTGGATATTATTGTAATAGAGCTCTACTCTACTGAAGGTTGCCCCCTCGAAGAGGAAAGTGAACATTGCTCTCAGTAATCAAAGTGCTCTTTCTAATGTTATTCTGGTATCATTTTGGTATTATTGTGGTGTTGTTATAGTTATATTGTTGTTCATATTGCATTTCTAGCATTTTATTTCTATTCTACATACTTTTATATCTGGAATATTACAAGTGGTATCAGAGCACTTTACTTGGAAGAAAATTGTGGGTTAATTTTTTTTTAGGGTAGAGACGTATTCCGACATCTTTAAGCTACAAAGATCTGTCATTACATGCATAAACCTGTGGTCAAGGATTCACACATGTAGAAAATACAAGTAGTACTTAAGCGCACATCTGTTGGCCACCCTTGTAACCCTTGTTGGTATCCCTTCGAGTGGTAGAAAATCAGACAACACCTGTATACGGTTTGACCTAGATTTATTGAAGCCCTCTTTAGATAAACTGATCGGTCGCCTGACTGTTATAGTTCCACCAAGAACAACACTCGGGAAGATACTCTCTGGTACCTGGGTAGTCAGGTAGTACGGCTAAGGGAACGGTCTACCCTCCTTAGTTGGTTCCCTGAGATATTGGGTTGAGTACTACTGTTGGAACCTGCATGTATATTAGAGAGATATAACACAGGGAAAACCCTTGAATACCTAACCCTTGGGGATGGAAAACAAAAAAACAAAAACAGACAAGATTTGTTGCCACGCAACTGTGTTTGGTTTTCCAAATCACTACACATTTCTTCTTGATTAAGAATTTGAGCATTTCGTCACTACAATTTAATTCAGACCGGAGTATAACTCCGCAAGTGTAAAAAAAAAAAAATCTGGATTTTGTTGCACCATTAGTTGAGACCTATTCCATTGGATTTATCTCTTCTCCCTAATCACATTCATACCTATCATTTTTCAGCAAATTTTTTGACCCCACCTGCCCCTTTTGGGTTTCCTCGTCATCATGGCCCATCCCCATAGCCAAGACTTGGAATCTTTCTTCAATACCTTGCAATCTAATTTCACAGAGACCCAACAAGAAGTGAGACAAATCAGTGCCAATATTGCCATCATCAATAAAAACATGCATTCCTCCATCACCGCCTTAATCAAGGAACTCAAAGAAGACCTCAAACAAGACATTACTACCCAAATTGAATCTGTTGCTTCGATGATCTTCACCAAGCTGCATATCCCCCTTTATCTGACCCACCTTTGCATACCAAAGTTGAAACTTCCTCTCATTCCCATAATTTTCAGCACCATCACTTTCAACGTGACCTATGCTTTTTGCATGTGGATGTGACCAAATTTTATGGCTAGGGTCCCATTGTTTGGGTAACTCAAATGGAACATTATTTCTCTTTGTATGACATTACAGATGAGTTGGCCAAACTCTGCTATGGTGTTCTCCATCTAGATCAAGAACGTTGGAAATGGTGGCAATGGAGAAAAACTGTCTGTCAAGGGTATGTTGCTTGGACACAATTTGTGGCAGATATTTATGAATGCTTTGACACTGGCACCAACCATTTAGGCCATTTGAAAAAGTTGAAAAAATCTGACACAGTGGAAGGATTTATAGTTTCTTTTGAGCGACTGGATTTTCGTACAGAGGGCATGTCTGATGATTTTTTCCGAGAATTTATCAGTGGCCTCAAGGATGAGATTTGTGCCCATGTCCTCATGGCTCAGCCTCATAGTTGGGTGGAGGCTACTAAAAGAGCTAAGGAAGCACAACATGTTGTCTCTTCTCAACACCGGAAACCCTCATTTATTCCTCGCACTAAACCAATAAATCCCACTCCTCCTTCTACTCCACTAAAGATCCAAATATTCACCAGGGATGAAATGGATAAATGCCAACTCAAAGGCATTTGTTATAATTGTGATGAAAAATATTTTCCTGGACACAAGTGTAAGGAACAAAGTTTTTTTATGGCCATCTCAGAGGATGTTTCAGAACAAGATGTTGAAGCTCCCCTTCTATCTGTGTCACCTGAACCCACTGACATAA
>SNQJ01S0259298.1:0-12335 GCA_010110895.2 Picea sitchensis | reverse complement strand
TGTTCTCGTTTATAGAATGTGGAATTATCTCACGGTTTTGGGATCGCCTGGGAATTTTGTTTGGACGTAGAGGCGACCAGGTGAGATACTGCTTCCTTTTCACTGCATTGATCCCGTTAGTGCGAGCTGCTTTGGTAGCTAACAAGGGAGATTCGTCAAATTGATTTGAAGCTGAATTTCTTGTTGCCATAGTAGATATATTATCAATCCCCTGTGACTGATTCACGTATGTGTCTGGAAAAACACTTGGAATTTCGGACAATGGCCATTTGTGAACATTAAAATTTATCTTTTCATTTCCATCCCTTAACATAAAGGAAGAAGAATAATCCACCTACATTTGGGATTGATGAGGAAGAATTCCTTTTCCATCTGTTAACATACTAGGATGAGCTCCATTGAACATAACAGAAGAAGAATAACCCACCAGGTTTTGGGATGGATAAGGATGACCTCCATTGAACATAACAGAAGAAGAATAATCCACCAGGTATTGGGATTGATGAGGATGAATTCCATACATGACAGAAGAAGAAGAAGAATATACCTGGGATGTAGATTGATGAGGATGTATTGACTTGCCTTTGCCTTTGGGATCGTTGTCAAATTTAGAGCCATGCCAGATGATCGAACAAGCGCCAGAATGAGGAGCTGGGATCCTTGCAAGCATATACTCCATGATCTCTAAGATCTTGTCTGAAGCACCAGAAATTCCAGTTCTTCCAACGATATTGACCATGATCTCTAAGATCTTGTCTGAAGCACCAGAAGCCATCAATATTGACCGTCCGATCAAGACCATCGTCACTATAGTTAGCATGGACCATTGAAGGGTCGCACCTCCATTGTCTTAATATTTCGTGAACATGTTCTAAACAAAAAAGGATGTCTTTTCTTCCGCCTCCACCAGATTCTGTGGCAGCCTTGATCCAATAAATATCCACATTCAACGCTTTTATTTGGAAAATATAGAAAGGGAACCCACTTACCTTAAACCAATGGTACATAACCTGTTCGAACCAATAAGACAAACAAGCCTCCAGTGATGCTCCTAATGGGTCATTTATAATACGCTTTATTATATTGAATGGATTTATATTCTTCCTTCCATGTTGAAAATCTTGGAAGGTTGAACGACAAGTTGGGAAATAATCCTTCACTTGCATCAGATTGCTTACATTATTCGATGTGGGGTAGCCATTCGACTCCAATGATGGAATATTCTTGGGATTCTTTGTACTTCCACACTGAACATCCAGATTCTTGGTTTCTTTACTCTCCAACTTCTTAACTTCTTGAAACGGAATATCATTTTCATTATCTCCAACTTCTTCTTTCTGACCAGCCAAGACCAAATCCCACAACGGGTCTGTCATAGATTCATCCATCATCCAATCGAGAAAGTCCAAGTCCAGAAATGGAGAAGCGAACTCGGAAAAAGTAGTGTTGGTGGCATCAATGGCACTATTTTCGGATGTCGCTTCTGCTTTTGGTTCTGCAACTGGTTCTGGTTCTGGTTTTGTTGTTGTTTCTGCATCTGCGTCTGGTTCTGTTGATGGTTCTGCGTC
The DNA here is from genome assembly GCA_010110895.2 of Picea sitchensis. Lineage (NCBI taxonomy): Eukaryota > Viridiplantae > Streptophyta > Pinopsida > Pinales > Pinaceae > Picea > Picea sitchensis. The sequence continues at coordinate 10,767 of SNQJ01S0259298.1, read as the reverse complement.
TGGTTTTGTTGCTGGTTCTGCGACTGGTTCTGGTTCTGGTTTTGTTGCTGGTTCTGCATTTGGTTCTGGTTCTGTTTCTGGTTCTGGTTCTTCATTATCTCCAGTCGAGTCGAAAACCCACAAGTCGCCTGTCGAATATTCATCCATCTTCCAATCGCGGGAAAGTCCAAGTCCAGAGTTGGAAAAAATGGTGCCGGTGGCATGCGCTATTTTTCGTATGCCTGTGACTTGCCTTCTTGACAATCCTTTCTCGTATACCCAATCTGCCATCCATCACTGCCCTAAACTCTAAATTTCTTCCCGCGCTTAACACTGGAACAACACTGCAATTTCTTCCCGCGCTTAACACTGGAACAACACTGCAATTACCGCGCTTAGCACTGGGAGATGTCCGAAGAGAAAGACATGCTTAACACTGTGAGATGTTTAATTAGTTTTATTGTCACTCGTGTTATTGTTAGTCTCCAACGTAACACTAAATGCAACGAAACACGGAGATGTTGGTTGTATTTTGCGTGCATCTTTTGCTTTGTCTTGATTGCTTTAATCACTATTTGCTTTAATCATGATTGTTTTAATTATGATTGGTTTAATCACTATTTGTGTTGTTATGTCGAAAGGAAAGGTCTACACCTATTGACAATGAGCACAATTAATCACTTTTTAATTTAAAATTCTAATTTGATGGTTAACAATTGAAGATGCTGACATATTATAATGTGATTTCCTCTTCATAACTTCCTTGTATTTTTGAATGCATCAGTTAACCTGTTTACTTTTTAACATTTACCTAATCATATTAAGAAATTATTGTAACACTATATGATTACCATGTTTAAATGATTAAACTTTGGATTTAGCTAACTGTACTAGTTGTGCGTTTCATTTTGTGGTTGTACATTTCATTTTCTATCCGCGCCTAAGGTTTTGAGTCACTGTGCTAGTATAGAAACTATTAATATTTATGGAAGTGTAGTGTTTAAACCAATTTTTAGACGGTTGTTTAAAGATGAATTGATATTAGATTAAAGTAAGAAATTTGCTATTTTTAATATTTTTGAATTAGGGTTTTTAATATGAAGAACGATGTAAATTCATTTTTTTTGAATTTAATTTTTTAATATAATGATGTAAATTTAATATTTTTAATTAGTTTTTTAATAATGAAGAGCGATGTAAATTTAATATTTTGAATTAAGTTTTTATAATATGAAGATCGATGTAAAGTTATCATAAAGATGGTGGTGTTAAAAAGAGGCCATGAAGTTTTATGGTGATCTTGAAAGAGGCAATGGAATTTAAGGTGGTATTAAAATACGCCATGGAGATTTATGAAGAAAGATGTAAAATTATTATAAAGATAGTGGTATTAAAAAGAGACCATGGAGATTTATGATGGTCTTGAAAGAGGCAATGGGATTTATGGAAACAACGTTGTAATTTTAAGGAACATCTTTGAATTTACTTTGCATAATGTATATAATATGAGTTATACATTGTTTAGGATATTCTAATGGTTGGTTTGTCAAAATAGTTTTATAACTATAGTTGTGAATTAAGTTTAGTTCGTGTGGTTGAGGGGAATAATTGTTAGACTTGCCAAAATAGTTCTATAACTATAATTGGCTTTGGCTCAACAATAATTCATCATAAACATTTTGAACCTCCCTCCATGGATTCAAGAACCTATGGTTTATATAGGCACGAAGTTGGACAACCTCCCAACTTCTCCCCATTATTTGGCCTCAAAAGGGCCCAATATCCCTTCAAACCTCTTGAGAAAATCATGAAAAATATTTATTATAAAGTAACAAACCCACTTTTGAAAGATATAAGGGTGCATCCCCTAAAATCCACGCTCCTAGAAATATGGGCACCCACCATGTGACCACGGGTTAATTGTTAGTGCGTTGGCCCCCTGAATTAAGCTCTCGGTCACTTGTGTATCAGCCATATGGCCTTGTCATGTTCCCTCGACACGCTAAACAAGTAGTTGGTCCCCCAACGGAGTAGCCCACAGTTAATCCCTTGGTCGGAGGGCTAGCCCAACCGGCCGGGATAACCCTCATCTATCCGCGCTAAGAACCAAAGGAACCGGGTCATATGGAAGTGGCAACGTGACCGGGGTTATTAGTCAGGAGCTACCATACATATCTGTACCAACACATAGCCCAACGGTTATATGGTATGGTTTGTTGTGGTCATTTACATCAAGGGCTTGGGGCTAGGCCCCAACCTATTCTGATTAATAACCAATGCATCAAACTTAAACGTAATGCCATATGTTGTTAAGAACCACCATGTAGGCGGGATGGTAGACCAACCTACGTGAAATATTTGGCACCCATGGAGGTCACGCGGGTTTGACCTCCACGGACCCATAAAATTTTTCCAAACAACCAATGAGCCAATAAAGGGGTGCCACATAGCAGCAAAGGCGGAGCCACAGCGGCACCTTCACATTCATCAAAAAACCAACCATGTTTCAAGATACCATTCAACCACATCAACAAACACTGCCCTGAGTGACTGCGTGTGACGTAACACATTATTACACCTTGCTGTACCTTGACACATCCGACTATGCCACATGTCACCCTTGCGGTGGTTCAGGTTCACCTCTGGCTGGTTCACCTATACCTACCCACATCAATTCCAATGCACCCTGCCACGGCATCTATACGGTCATACGACCTATCTGGTCGACTTCCATGTCAACAAGCGTATGAATTGCCTGAGTTAGCATTTGTTTTGCATGTTTGACATAATGAACATACCACGATAAATTGAGAATATGACGTTCATTTGAGCCCTTTTAATATGTGTTGGGTTCGTATCGATGGGAGTTAATACTGCCTTTGTTTAGAATACCATTGAGCCACTTTGAGTTTTAGCCTTCCTAGACCCATTTTGGTCCCAAGATCAATTTTGGATCACACCTCCCCAAATACATTTTGGTCCTCAAAAGGTTACTGACCGGTCATCAAGTGTGGGATAAGATACCCGTCTTGTTTGTTGTCTTTAAACTTTATCTTGTGCACTTGTCTCATCAAGATCAGCTATAAAACAACCATGATAGCGACAACATATTGTTATCCATTTGTACCATGTCACATCTTACTTAAGCCACTACCATCCATGGTGACAACATTACTAATGTTAACATCATAAATATGATTGCAAAGGAGCTAATATGTTTGTAATACTTACACGAAATTATCTTATCTTGAAGCAAAGTGTGATTGATATTCCATTCTACAATCATCTCTTGTTCTTGCTTAGATCAATTACTTGATTTGAAACAATTATATGTGTGTTAGCACATGATCCACTTTCTTAATTGTTCCATTTTTTGAAGAGATTTATTTACCTTTAATTGATGAGCATGAACCACACATATTCTTTGTCTGCTTTGATTAAATGATATTGATTATGTTTCCTATAGAAGATTGTTTTGTGATCATACAAGTAAGGGTTTCCTAAGACCATTACACATTCATTGAGTGGCACCATCACGTATTACCTCGTCCACAAACTAAGATGAAATTGCAAACTTTAATGTGCATTGCTTTGTTATGTGCAATTGATGATTGTTGCTTATCCATTTAAGTGTGTAAGGCTTATGATTAAATAGAGGTGTTTAATCCCAATTGTTTAACCAATTATTCTGAAATCAAGTTATATTGAGATCCACTATCTATCAATGTAATCACCTTAGTATGTCTCATTATGACCCTTATGTGAAACAATTTACTTCTAGATCAAATCCATCACCAATTTTACAAACCAACCACTGAGATTTTAGATTCAACACACGAATTTCATCCCAAGTGTTGGTGGTGTTGTTGCTGGCTTCTTCCTCCCTTCCTCTCCTTTGAACCACTTTGATGCTCTACCGGGATCTTTTGGTTTCGGTAATGGTCCTCATCATGCCCTTCTTTCTTGTAATATTTGTAAGAGGGATTCTCTTCCTTTCTTGCTTGAATTTTCCTTTTTCCATTCCACTTCCTTTTGTATTCTTTCCTTGAAGAATATTCCCTTGATACACTAACTCATGTTTCCACACCTCGTATACGTTTCTTTGAAAAAAAACCTCATCAATATTGGTAGGTCCAAACATGAGATACATTGTTGAAATGTGAGGGTAAACCTCCTATATACTCCATAAGATTTTCTTGGGTATGTAATGGAATATCTAACATCAATGCCATCTATTGCACTATTTGTCCTTTTCTTAGTTTAAGAATTTGCCATTCAATTAAATCTTTATGTTTATAAACCAAAGGATAGAATTGTTTTCTAATTGCGGAAATAAAAAATTTCCATAGTGGAAATACATTACCCACTTGTTGTGTGCCGTTTTGCAACATGCTTTGCCACCCGGATGAGTGTTGTGCCCGCAAGTCTAAGCGATGCCAACTTGATTTGAGTTGCCTCATCCTTCGATTTGTTGCACACTACAATAAAACCTCCATCTATCTGACCCAATTATCAATCCTCTCTTTGCATTGACTTCACCATCTTACATAGGTAAATAGTATCACATCAAGTTTTATTAAAGGCATATCTTGTTTATGTTTGTGGACATGTTCTCTTGCAGGTATTTAGAAATTTAACTTGAGAAGAAGAAGATGATGATGGAGAATAAGGAGGTGAAGGAGAATTTGAGGAGGGATCTCCTTCTTCACATTTTACCTTTGAATATTCACTTAGAATTGGTCTCTTCCGCTCCAAGTAATCCTCATACAAAACCCCATCATCTCCGGAGGCCTTGAAGAAAGTCTTTTGAAACTCTTTATCATCATTAGAAAGTCCCTCTTCTGATGCCATCTTCTCACTTTGAGAAGTTCTCTTTCTCAATCAATCAATGGATTCTCTTCCTTGGCCCACACCTTCACCCGCGATTCATCTTTTCCCGAGTAATCATGCAAACTCAAAACCAACCCGTTAACTAGCTCTAATACCACTTGATCCGAAAGATATTTTAAGCGACAATGGTGAGTTATTATGCATGAGTTATTTTCATTTAGGAAACTAATGAAGAGGAATAATTAAAGGAAGATAGCAGCCATAAGATAATATATATATTTGAACATAATCATGAAGAACAATAATCCATAAAACACCAAAGTGATAATGGAGTTTGGCAATCTAGCCTACATCTTTGGGCCTTTGTCTCACCGATTGGGTGAGGCTTTGTTATTTATGTTAAAATAAACAAACGTACATCATAATAGTGCCAAAGGGTTACAAAGTGATGCGGTCTTGTTCTACCGGATCTCAAGAACCCAAAAAAGCTGACGGCATTGAAATCGGATAAACCGGGCTCAGAAATGGCCCTAAAAGGTGCTCTCCTCAATGGCTTCCCTTGCATAAAAATGGCTGAGCTCAACAATCCTTCAACATAAATCTATTCCTAGCCTACCTCCATGGATTCAAGATCCTCTAGTTTATATAGGCCTAAATTCGACAACAAATTCCCAACTTCTCCCCAAAATCACGGCTCAAAGGGCCCAATATTCCCCAATATTGGCCAAAATACCTTCAAACTACTGAGAAAATCATTAAAATCTTTCTTATAAGTAATAAACCCACTTTTGCAAGATATAGGGGTGCAACCCCCAAAATCCATTCTCATGGGTATATGGGCACCCACCATATGGCTTCATGCTAATTGTTAGTGCGTTGGCCCCCCGACTTAAGCTTTTAGTCACTTGTGTACCGGCCATATGGCATTGTCATGTTCCCTCCACATGCTAAACTAGTAGTTGGCCCAGGCGGAGTAGCCTGATTAAGCCTTGGTGAACAGCCAATGCGGCCAGGGCTAACCCTCATCTATCCGCGCTAAGAACCAAAGGAACCGGGTCATATGGAAGTGGTAACGTGACTAGGGTTATCAATCGGGAGATACCATATCTATATTTTTCAACACATAGCCCAATGATTATATGGTATGGCTTCTTGTGGTCGTTTACGCCGAACAGGCTGATTTATTTTTCCAGCGATAGCACAATGCAACAAACTTAAATACATGTGGTACCATAAGTTGTTAAGACCAATCGTGTAGGTGGGATGGTAGCCCGGCCTACATGAAATATTTTTCACCCATGGAGTTCAGTTCGACCCCCACCGGACCCATAAGATTTTAATTAAACCACTAGCCAATAAAGGGGTCCCACGTGGCAACCCATGACTAGGCCACGTGGCACCTTCACATTCATCCATAAACCATCCATATGTCAAGATACCATTCAACCATGTCATCAAACATTGCCCAGTCAGTACACGTGCCACATCATCACACTATACCTGCTGTACGCGCACGCGTAGATGCGTGCCACATGTGTCAACCTTGTAGTGGTGCCATGTGTCACAATATGAATCGTCCACATCTACACCTGCCCATGTCATTGCCAACACACCCTGCCACGTCACATGTACGTCTTGTACATTCAGCTGCCATGTGGGACTGTAGGGACTATACAATCAACATTTTTTTTTTGCTTGTTTGATTAAATTAACGGGGCCAGAGTGATAGCGGGCGTATGACATATGTTTGAGCCATTCAGAGTTGTGTTGGGACATCGGCCAGGCCTATGTACCATTAGGTTTTGAATCCATTCAAACGCTGATTTTTAGGCCTTCCCAGACCCATTTTGGTCCTAAGATCCAATTCTAGATCAGAGAGGAAAAACGTTACCCTTGGAGGCATGAAGTCATCTAGGAGGGATAGGGGTTTGGTGGTGATATTACCACTCATTTGACATGGATGTTTTTAGGAGAATGCAACTTTTACCATGAAGGAAGTGACTTGGATGCTTCACATGTGGCTTTGGGGAAATGAAACTACACTCCTCTACCTGCTTGACTTGCTCCTTGTCAAAACATCCCCTAAAGGAATTTGGCGATGTCACTTTGAATTAGGGTTTCTTTTTGCGTGTAGAAGTAAATTTTTAAGTGAATTTTTAATATTATTATTTTGCTTAAAGGGAAATATTAGGGTTGTTGACCCCTAGTCTTGTGGTTTACCCTAAAATTATGTGGAAAAATTGTTTTGGAGACATTTTGTATAAATAGAATCATAAGATCTCATTTCATAAACTCCATCATTGAGAAGTATTGGGCTGAAATATTTTCTACTCTTGGTTATTTTGGTGTTTCTCTCTTATGGAATGTATTTTGATGAATGTCTCTGGTTAATGGATGAGGAGGAGTGATGCACACACCCCTAAAGTCTTTTCTCTTTACTCTTGGATGAATTTTGCATGGTAACTAGAGTTTGATATCTCATTTTCATGGATTAGGTAAGGAAAAATATGCATATGATATTTATTTCTTCCTTACTTTGGTTATTGTTGGTGAAAAACCTAGGAGGATTATGATGGACACACCTTCCATCATTGCTTCATCTCTTTATTAAATGTTTTAAGTCTTTCTTTTCTGCAAAGTTCTTGGGAGAATCTCTGAGGTGTGTATACCCTCCTGGCCCCACCCCTAAATTTGGATTTGGCATACCATGGGGTTAAGAGGGTTTACAACCCTAGGGGTTGTTGTTGATCTAACTTGTTCTTTAAATACCCATTCACCCAATTTTTAAAAGGAACTAATATGAATATTCTTGCATTGGAGAAACAAATGTGCATTGGGAAACATGATTTCTTAATAGTATTAACTTTTTGCAACTGGGTTTTCACAGCAGAGAACCTCTCATCCACTGGGGTGTACCCATAAAAGGGTTAGTTATTTATGTTGTTACAATCCATTAGGGATGTAGAAACCCTAATATAATTTCTTCAATAACTCTCAAATCAACCATTGAAAATTGCCCAAACTTTGCACACTTACACTACTTGGCCTAGCGCACTTTTTGGCAGAGTTTAGTGGATTTTAGTGGATGATTTTTCTTGCTGTAATAATTTTATTGTTATGGAAATAAGGATGATATATATTGTTGCATAATTTTTTACAACAACCTTATTTTTCATGCTAGTATCTTGGTATTTGAATCTTGAGTTTCAATAGTGTTTTGGCTAGTCTATCTCTTGCATATTTCACTTTATTTATAGCACTTGTTTAGAAGCCTCAGAGCCTATGTCCAATATGATGTCTCCCATGTTGAAATCCCCTATGTTGGCATTCAATATGAATTCCATACTTGTTCTTCTCCTTCTTGTATGTAGGTGATTTATTGTTTTCTATTCTAACTTCCCCTTTACCTCTATGTTACATCTTTTTCTACCCTATTTTCAAATACTTTAACAGAGGTTGGATCATTCATTAGCTTCACGAGTGCAGAAAAGTCTTTGTGGTACTTACTTTCCCTAAAGGTTTTGCTTCATTGGTGTGGTCCATTGATGAAGGCATCTCATACATTGTTACATTAGCCAGGTATACTTGGTTGATGTAGATGCAACATCTTTTTTGACAAACTCATGTATGGCCTCATTGAATGTTTCATTTTCTTTCCCCGCATCAAACTGATTTTTTGTGGTTGTTATTCTTCTTCACCCATTGGTGTTGGTTGGGTCATGTCTTACTGCGTCAGGTCCTATCTTATCTCCTCCACACGTGACTATGATGATTTGTATTCCATCATTAAGCCTGTGAGAGATCACTAAAATTCTAATTTATTTTGGTTCCTCTTATCTTGGATCTTCCCCAATAATGTCCGGATGGTCTTAGAAGTAGTGCGTTGTGCGACAATACATACATGTTGGAGGTGGAAGTGGACATTCCCTTACATAATTTATTGGATGTTGGAAGTTTGGAACACCACTAGACCTCACGCCTCTTCCAAATCCTCCTCTACCACGTCCTCCACCTCTATATGGGTTCGGTATCTCGCGGTGTGTTGAGCGAGGCCGGATTATACTACCGAGGGTTATACTATGGCTACATTTTATTATATTAGGTTGCAGTGTTGTATGGAGGTGGTACCCGATTTGATTCCTCTTATCTTGGATCTTCCCCAATAATGTCAGATGGTCTTCTGTGTCATGGTCTGTTGTGCGACAATACATACATGTTGCAGGTGGAAGTGGGCATTCCCTTGCATAATTTCCTAGATGTTGGTAGTTTTGGAACACAACTAGACCTCTGCCTCTTCCAAATCCTCCTCTACCTCGTCCTCCACCTCTATATCCAGTTCGGTATCCTCGCAGTGTGTTGAACTGAGGCACCGGATTATACTACACGGGGTTATACTATGGCTACATTTTATTATATTGCAGTTGCACAGTGTTGTATGGAGGTGGTACCTAGTTAAACTGAGGTGTATATTTCCCTGTCATCACTTCTGTATGCACCATGTAGGTATCTGAAGTTCTTTCCCTCATCAACTCCATTGTCCTAGAATATTTTTCATCATGGCCCAATGACTTGCAGAAATTGCAGTATGATCTCTTGGGTATTTTCTAGTACTTTTGCATCATGGGACAATGATATGGATCATGCCCATGTGTCTTATAGATATCGCACCATGGTCCTCCTGTTGGAAAAGAGTTTGGTACTCTTGTTTCCATGTACTACGGGAAATTTGGGAATTCATTCTTGTGGTGTCCTTTTGTCCTGCATGTGGTACACAAAGAAACTTCTCTTTTCTCTTTGTTCTTATTCTGGTTCAGTTGAAATGTGAGTTTCTTCAAATCCCCCTTCATCTCTTCTATTGTTGTATCTGTCTTATGGTATTGGTTCTCTTCCAATTCTGAGGTTGCTTGGAGAGCCTCTACCTGAGTTTGAAACTTTTGTTGTCTCAATGGATATTTAAAATGTGGTAACAATGAATTCACAAATATATGTCTATGTTGCATGTCAGTCATGACATATATCAACTTACCCTTCAACCGTTTGAACCTCTAATCAATATCCTAAACAGACTCACCTAGTTTATGTCTTATTTCAATCATCTCATTCATGTACTGATCTTCTGAGCTAGGCTTTTGAAATTCATTTATCAGTAGGTTCTTGGCATCTACAATCATCCTTGTTGTTCCTGGTGGACTGTTTACAACTAGGCTCACATACCAATCTAGTGTGTGATCTCTTAGCATGATAGCTAACTGCGCAAGTTTGTATCCTCATATGTGATACGGTTTTCTTCCCAAATATTCTCACAGATGAACAAGTTATTTTCAGGTTCCTCTGATGACTCTCCACTAAATTCTGGTAACCTGATGGTGGGATCATGTCCTGCCATCGTGAACTATGATGAACTACTGCCTTCATGCAGTGTAGATATTTGACTGCTACTTCCTGAACTGGCTCCTTCAGTTGTTTCTCCTTGTTTGGATGTACCTCCTGCTTTCTTTCTTCCACTAAAATTCGTTTTTCTAAATGGTGGTGGTATTTCGAGTGTATTAGTCGCACATGGGGTTATGGGTTCCACTCTAACACTGAAATGGATGGAAGTTCTGCCTTATGGTCCTGCCCTTGGACCACTTGTCTTCCCTTCATATTTTGCGTGCAATATTTCCTCAATCTTCTCCACAGTAAAGATATCTCTACCTCTTCCTCATCACTTTCCAATCCCTCTCTATCAGCTATGCCTCTCTTCTTATTATTCATCTTATGTTAGTAGGATACTCCACTGTGTGTATTTCCAGTTGTTGACATTATATTCTTTATATTATCTTCCTCCATCATGATTGGATCCATGGCCTCCTCTTCTTTCCCTTATCCATCTCTTCCTCCATTTCTCCACCTCTGTTAGTGCTTCCCCCACTTCCCCCATGCACACAGGGAAGTTTAGTTGTCTGATTCCATAGTCAT
>SNQJ01S0259297.1:12345-24556 GCA_010110895.2 Picea sitchensis | reverse complement strand
GTAGTTTGGTGGGCATTGCAGGCCATGTGGGGTCATGTACTATAGGATCATTCGTGAGCTTGCTCATATCTGATATGTTGAGGGAAGCCAAGTATGTCATCTGAAGTGGTGGAAGAGGATTAGTTCCAACCATTGCATGAGTGGTTTTTGTACCTGACCTTTGAGGGTGGTTGGGTGGGGTTGTACTTCCCCCTTGGGAATAATTTCCCCCCCTGCTTCCTTGTAAAGGAGAGAGAGTGGATAGTTGGCCTTGGAAAGTGGACCCAAGTAAAGTGGAACCAAGAAAATCTGATCCCAAGATAGTATCACTCACAGGGGTGTGAGAGGGTGGAGCCGATGAGTTGGAAAGACTAGGAACTCCCCCTCAAAGAGGAGGAAGATTTAGCAAATGTCTGGAATGACAGGGATTCTGTGGGTCCCCTATGATGTCTGACTAGAAAAGTGAATGTGTGAAAATGGTGATGAGAGTAATAAATGAACAAGAGAATTTGTATAACTTGAACCTTCACAATATATCTCACGATCGTGTTGTAATCACAAGAGTGTCATACATAAATCATTTGACAAAGGAGCATATATGTGGGTAGGTGGATTTCGTCTGCGTGGGAGAACAAAGAAAACAAATGCTTGTGTCCTAAAAATATGTAACGTTCTTCCTCTCAAATAACAATAGACCTTCCAATAACACTCAACAATGGGGTTTGAAGTTACCAGAAGAGGAACTAGTGAAGGATGAAACAATCAGTTATAATGAGGGGTAGAGGGTGCATATCTTGAAAGAGCTGACGATATTTCCCAAGAGCCCCACAAAATATGATCAAGGTGCAATTGCAACCCACAATTTCCACTTGGGTAGATGTCCTAAAATTTGGTCACTAGGTACCTCAGTCAAAGTGCGACATTTAGATTTTCGCCCTCAGAAATGGGTCATGGGATAGATCCCATCCAAGAGGTGGGTGCCTCAAGGGGGGATGCACATAACAACCAGACCTCAGCCTTTGACCCTTCACGGGTATCTCCCTGCCTTATGGTGTTAGGAACACTTGAATTGGAGGATTTAAAGTTCCCTATTTGAAAACTTCTAATCTTTGAAGATATGAGAACCAGATAATAGGAATTTATTTGGATGCCTATCCCCGAGATCCTACCTAGACTAAAAAATTTCTTTTGGCACCTCCTATGGAGGAAAACTTAGTGAGTTTTTATAAAAAATTTAGATGTGGTTGTTTGTAAGATTGGGGGTGTGAACCAATCTTGTTCAAACTAAGTGGGAGTGGATAGTTCCTTCAAGAAAAGGGTGCGGTGTTTCAAAATCCATTTTGGGGGAAACTTACTTCAACCTCCACAATTTGAGATGAAAATATGTGAGTGAGTAGTGACTTTGTGTGTGAGAAAGTGATAAAATGTGTCAAATTTTTTAATAAATTAGGTGTCACCTTGTAGCATGTGAACTTCATGTGGTCCTTACAAGTCTTGATTACCAATCTTACTAGATGTCATTGGTACAACCTTGCGGAATTTTAAAGTCCCTAGAGAACTAGCATGTGGACATGTGGGTCCTTACCAATCCTTTAAACTCCCTAATGTGATTTAGTCTAAGAAATCTTCAAAAGACTATCCTATATTGTGGACATGTGGGCATGTATGAGCCTGTTACAATAATATTTAAACTCCCCTAGTGATGTAGATTAAGAAAGTAGCTTCAAAACTATCTTATCTTTGTAGCATGTGGGCATGTATGGGCCCTTAAAAGTTTAAGATGTTTTTGAAAAGAAACTAAGAGGAGTCCCAAAGGGGGTTGTTGTCCTCTCCTAAAGATTTTGTCTTTAAGGGAGATGAAATATTCTCTCAATCATTTTTCTAATTCTCAAGATCACTCTATGGTGCGAGAAAAGAGCATACTCTATGATTGAAGTTTGATTTCTGGTCCCGATGCAAATGTTTATATATGTGATATTGAATGATTCCAACTTAACTTTTACAATCAAAGAAAGCCATCCATGCAGATAATGAAAGAAAGAAGAGGAGAAATATTGATTTTAACCCCCTAAGTGCCTATGTTTTGACTAACCCTTCATGTGGAGAGGGAATCTAAGTGTGGTGCATATAAAAAATTGCATAGAATCAATATTTAGAAGGCTACCTTCAAAACATAACAAAAAACCCTTACAATGTTGAATTTATGGACAGATGCACGGGTCGCAGAGTAGACAGAGGCGCATGTGGTGCCAATGCACAGATAAAAAATGACCTATTTGGTGCATGTGCACATAATGCGCTGAGGAACAAAGTTCTCTTGGAGAGCATGCTCAGAAGGCACACCTATGGGATGAAAAACCCTCGCACTTTCTGATACACAGTCAGGAAGAGAATTTCAAATGAAATTCTCCTATCTCATCTATGAATTTAGCTTTTTTCAGGTATGCTTGGGCTGGTTATGTTCCCTGCAAGTCAAATAAACCAAAAAGAAGTGCTCAAACAACCCAAATGGGGAGGAAATTGATACCTATCCCCAGTGGAGTCACCAATATGTTGTATCCTTTTCGTCACCTGAATGAGAAAAAGAGGGACACTTGCAAGTCCAATTGGGTTAGATGGATAGAAAAAAATTTAGTGCAAGAGTTATAAATATCAAGCATAAGAAATAAACAAACAACTAAGATAACAACAATTAAAGAAACTAGATTAAAGTGCATAAGGGAATTAGAACCAAAATTAATCAATATTCATGCCACCAATGGATAGATTGTATTAGTGGGCAAACACCAAAGAGAAAGGGAGACTTATGGATCCCCTCTTCCTCCAAGGGAGGGCTCTTGAACCCCCAATGAGAGAGCTCTTCTTACAAATATCAAACTAAAAGGAAATGGTGAAGAAATCCAAAGCTCATTCACTCAAGAGGTGATGTGAATAGCCCAATGAAATGGTGCTTGTATTCTCTAATGAGGAAAGAGGCTCCTTGCAGGAGAATAGAGGCAGAATAACAATACAAATATATTCTTGGAAATATAGTGCATGCATGGCCTCTTTTTATAGCAAAGATTTGAGGCATTATCCAATTGATCATTAGTGTGAACAAGGGGCCCTTTAGGTCTTTGACCAGCCCTGCAATTGAATTCAGCTCGGATTTGGGGGTCAGATCGACTTGTGAGCTAAACCAGAAGTGGGTGGGAGGCTGACCAAAATAATTAATGCGCCATTATGAGGTGTGCACAACTTTTTGCATCCACATTCGTGCATCGGGCACATGTGTGCTTTCATTGCGTTTTCGACTGGTGCACGTGCGTGCACTTATTTTATATTCTGAGCGCATGCTGATTTTATAACCAATTGTATAGTTTGTGCCCTTTGGAAATTCATTTTTGGGCCATGAATGAACTAATAGGTGTTTGGAGATGCCGAATTCCTGTAACCATTTGCGAACTAAATTTCCGTGATAACAATACCCATTACAAGCAAGTAAGGAATTTTCTTTGATACTACCAGAAAATTAAAATAATAAACATAATTGAAACTTATATTTAAATATATGAACCAAATGGTTGGGTATGAAGGACGTTCCTTTCATCCATAGGATTGATACTCCAAATATAAAAGTCAAGACACCCCTGAGTTGAGGCTATGAATCCACAAGGAGTTCTGGTCCTCTTGGTTGTCCACTTTGCACAATCAGCAACCCAAAATCTAGGTTCTACTCTAACAATAATTCTAATCCACCATCTCTCTCTTTCCCCACAAATTGCACAACCAAGGAATGCCATCCCCCCTTATCTACCACATAGTCCCTCGGGTCTTCCCAATTCCCTCTAGGGATCCAATGCACTTTCTTGTTTAGAAAATTTGTTATTTGGGACTCCAATAATTATCAATTGCTCAAAGAGTGTTCACAATAGCCTTCTCAAGGATATTGAAGCATTTATTTAACATGAAATGTCACTTACACACATGTTATCACTGAAATTTCGTCCGCAAATGGTTACAGGAATCCAACATCTCCAAACACCTATTAGTTCATTTATGGCCCAAAAATTCATTTCTAAAGGGCACAAACTATACAACTAGTTATAAAATCAGCATGCACTCAGAATATAAAGGAAGCACGTGCATGTGCTCCAGTCGAAAACGCAGGGAAAGAACACATGTGCCCGATGCACGAATGTGGACGCAAAAATCCATGCACACCTCAGAACAATGCATTAATGATTCTGGTTGGCCTCCCACCCACTTCTGGTTCATCTTCCAAGTTGATTTGACCCCCAAATCTGAACTGAATCTAAGTGGGGGGTTTGTCAAAGATCTAAAGGTGCCCTAAAGGGCCCCTTGTTCACACTAAAGATCGGTTGGATAATGCCTCAAATAATTTTTATAAAAAGAGGCAATGGGTGCACTATATTTTCACACCTAAAGGTGCCCTAAAGGGCCCCTTTGTTCACACTAAAGATCGGGTTGGATAATGCCTCAAATAATTTTTATAAAAAGAGGCAATGGGTGCACTATATTTTCAAGAATCTATTTGTATTGTTGCTTCCATTCTCCTACAAGGAACCTCTTCCCTCATTGGAGCATTGGAACACCATCACTTGGCTTGTTCATATCACCTATTGAGTGAATGAGATTTGAATTTATTCACCATTTCCTTTCTAGTTTTCTATTTGTAAGAAGAGCTCTCTCATAGGGGATTCAAGAGCCCTCCCTTGGAGGAATAGGGGACCCATAAGTCTCTCTTTATCTTTGGTGTTTTCCCACTAATACAATCTATCCATTAGTGGCATGAATATTGGTCAATTGTTTGGTTAATTTTGGTTCTAATTTCCTTATGCACTTTAGTTTTGTTTATTTAGTTATTATTAGATTAGTTATTTGTTTATTTCTTGTGCTTGATGTTTCTAACTCTTGCACTAATTTTTGTCTTGTCCATTTGACCCAACAGGACTTTCAAGTGTCCCTCTTTTTCTCATTCCGGTGATGAAAAGGATACCACAGATTGGTGACTCCATTGGGGATAGGTATCAATTTTCTCCCCATTTGGGTCGTTTGAGCACTTATTTTTGATTTATTTAACTTGTAGGGATCATAACTGGCCCAAGCCTACTTGCAAAAAGACAAATTCAGAACTGAGATAAGAAAATTCTATTCAAAATTTTCTTCCCAACCACGTATAAGAAAGTGTGTGGGTTCTTCAACCCACAGTCACGTCTTCCGAGAATGTGAGACAAAAGAATTATGTTTCTCAGCGCATTCTGCACACCTGTGCCAACAGGGTGTTTTTTATTTGCGCATCTGTCCAGAAATTCACAACCCGCGCATCTGTCCAAAAAATCAACATTGTAAGGATTTGTTGTGATATTTTGAAGGCCCCTAGCCTTCTAAATATTGATTCTATGCAATTTTTAATATGCACCACACTTAGATTCCCTCTCCACATGAAGGGTTACTCAAAACATAGGCACTTAGGGGGTTAAAATCCATATTTCTCCTCTTTTTGCTTTCATTTTTCCACATGGATGGGTTTCTTGATTGTAAAAATTAAGTTGGAATCATTTAATATCACATATATAAACACTTGCATTAGGACCATAAATTGAACTTCAATCATTGAGTATGCTCTTCTCTCGCACCATAGAGCGATCTTGAGAATAACAAAAATGATTGAGGGAAGATTTCATCTCCCTTAAAGACAAAATCTTTAGGAGAGGACAAAATACCCCCTAGGGATCCTTTTAGTTTATTTTTTAAACATCTTAAATTTATAAGGGCCAATACATGCCCACATGATGCAAAGATAGGATAGTTTTGAAGCTACTTTCTTAGTTTACATCAGTAGGGGAGTTTAAATATTATTGTAATGGGCCCATACATTCCCACATGTCCACAATCTAGGATAGTCTTTGGAAGATTTCTTAGATTAAATCACATTAAGGAGTTAAAAGATTGGTAAGGACCCACATGTCCATATGCTAGTTCTTTAGGGACTTTAAAATTCTGCAAGGTTGTACCAATGGCATCTAGTAAGATAGGTAATCAAGACTTTTAAGGACCACATGAAGTCCACATGATGCAAGGTGACATCTAACTTATTAAAAATTTGGCACATTTTATCACTTGCTCACACACAAAGTCACTAGTCAGTCACATAGTTTCATCTCGAATTGTGGAGGTTGAAGTAAGTTTCCCCCAAAGGTATTCCGAAACACCCCACCCTTTTCTTGAAGGAACTATCCACTCCCAATTAAATTGGACCAAGATTGGTTCACACCACCAATATCACAAAAAACCACATCTAAAGTTTTCCTAAAAACTCAGTAAGTTTTCGTCCACAGGAGGTTCCAAAAGAAATTTTAGTCTAGGTAGGATCTCGGGGATAGGCATCCAAATAACTCCCCATTATTTGGTTCTCACATCTTCAAACATTAGAAGTTGTCAAGTAGGTAACTTTAAAATCCTCCAAGTCAAGTGTTCCTAACACCATAAGGCAGGGAGATACCCATGAAGGGTTGAAGGCCGAGGTCCAGTTGTTCTATGCGTCCCCCCTTGAGGCACCCACCTCTTGGACATGATCCAACCCTTGACCCATTTCTAAGGCTGAAAATCTAAATGCCGCACTTTCACCAAGGTACCTAGTGACCAAATTTTAGGACAACTACCCAGGTGGCAATTGTGGGCTACAATTTCACCTTGATCAGATTTTGTGTGGCTATTGGGAAACATCACCAAATATTTCGAGATATTCACCCTCTACCCCTCATTATAACTGATTTTTTCATCCTTCACTAGTTCCTCTTCCGCTGGCTTCATACTCCACTGTTGAGTGCTATTGGAAGGTCTAGTTCTATTTGAGAGGAAGCATGTTAAGTATTTTAGGACATGAGCATTTGTTTTCTTTGTTCTCCCACACAAAAAAAATCCACCTACCCACATGTATGCTTTGATTTATTTATGATGCTCTTGTGATTACATGCTATTGTGAGATATATTGTGAAGTTACAAGTTATACAAAGTCTCTTGTTCATTTATTTCTCTCATCACCATTTTCACACATCCACTTTTCTAGTCAGACATCATAGGGGACCCACAGAATCCCTGTCACTCTAGATGCTTGCTAAATCTCCCTCCTATTCTAGGGGGAGTTACTAGTCTTTCCAACTCATTATATCAACCCTCTCACACCCCTGTGAGTGCTATTGTCTTGGGATCAAATTTGCTTGGTTCCACTCTACTTGGGTCAACCTCCCAAGGTGAACCATCCACTCTCTCTCCTTTACAAGGAAGCAGGGGCCAAATTTCTTCCCAAAGGGGAAGTACAACCCCACCTAACCCCCCTCAAGGGTCAGGTACACAAACCACTCACGCCATGGTTGGAACTAACCCTCCACCACCACTCTAGATGCCATACTTCGCCTCCCTCAACATACTGGATCTGAGCAAGCTCACGAATGATCCTATATTACATGACCCCACATGGCCTACAATGTCTACCAAACTCCCTTCGGACATTCCCAAGTTTGAAGGCAAAGAAGGAGATGACCCGACCAACCATGTCATGACCTTCCACTTATGGTGCTCTTCAAACAACATCATGGATGACTCTGTCCAATTAAGGTTATTTCAACATACACTTTCTAACCCATCAACCAAGTGGTATGTAAACTAAAATTCAAGGTCCCATGTGACTTTTGAATCGTTGGCCAAAGCATTTTTGACCTTATTTCAACTACCAATCTACCATGACAATGGTATTGAACTACTCTCCTAGTTTAAAAAATCCTCAGCCACCCATATCGCTGACCACATTCACGAATGACATCAACGATGTAGTTTATGCAAAGCATAAACTACTAAGCAAAAATGCCTTGATTGGTTTCTTAGATCACTTGTCTCCCTCCTTGCTGAAGATGTGGCTTCCACCTTCCCCCAATATGAAGAATAAGCTATCAACAAGGCTCAACAATATGACCTCATCTATTCACAATCAAAATAATTATATACGGTACTACTTGACGCCTTGAGACCCGTACCATTCGGCCAGGAAAAACCTAGGATGTCCCACTCAATGGATGGATTGATTGGTACCACAACACATCAAAATCCGTACATCCAACCATAACCTATGTATGGTACCCCTCAACATCCACCAATATATTGAGGCCCCTCTTACTACCCGCCCTCCTTATCAACCTCCATACTCTATTGTACCCCCTCCACCCATGAGTGGACCTGCATCAACACTCATGATGCGCTCGAATATTCAACCAAGTTCTGGTACCCCCTCTACCTCATCTTACACCCTAAGAACTAGTGAAAGCACCGTGCCTTCCTATGTACCATACAAATCATTGCCATAGAATAATCCATACTTTCCATATCCTAGTCCTCCACAGTCGATGGCTCCACCACAAGGACAACCACATGCTGGGGTTAACCTTGTTCAACCCTCTCCCATTAAATAATTTCAAAACTTTGAATAATTGAATATGGAAAATCCATCCCATCAGTCGAATAATGCCAAGAAGAAAGGAAAAAACTGAAACAATAATAATCCTAGACCAGGGGGAAATAACCCCCAACAAAAAAAACCTACCGGGGGCAACCAAAATTAAGGGAACCAGAACCCCCATGGGGGAAATAACAACAAACATCAAGGGAAGAATAAAAAAAACCTCTGAACAAACTTCCCTTGTGCCTTTTGCGGTGATTATGGCCATTGCACTCACCATTGCCCCCAAATTGCTGACTTTAATTGGATGAAAGAATCCATGAACGAATCACATCCCCCAACACTGCCTGCCCCTCAGCAGGCCCCATAACAATATGTGAAACAACCACCCCCCGTTGTGTTTCAAAACCCGATTCCACAACAAGGGGTGATGAATACCCAACAAGAGATGCACCCTACCCAACCACAGATGGGAAAATATCAAAACCCTGGCACTCCTATGGATCACACCATCCTCCTCACTAGTGAAGAGGAAATTCTTCTACAAACATGTACTCGTCAATACAATGCACCCCCTGAATCTACTCCCACCACTTCAGAGGAAGTTCCAATTACAACCAAACCACCTTTGATGATTCCACACCCTAACACTGAACCACCCCTTCACATTCCTCGTATCCCATTATGATGGAATGTCAACAACCCTCAGTCTAGGGCGACACACAATTACAGTCTAGTCGATGACTTGGTGAAATCTCCTACCTCCATGTTGGTCTTAGAATTCCTTCAAACCTGTCCCACTCAATGAAAGTCATTACTTTTCGCCCTGAGGGTAGTCAAAACTACTGATACTAGACTCATCACATTTGATCTAGATTGTGGGGAACCCCATCTCCCCACTTTGGTAGCTTTCCAGATACCAGTCAAAATTTGGAACATCATAGTTCATCGATGAAGGTGCATCTACATGCATCATGTCCAAAACTATATGGAAGAAACTCGGCTCCCCTACACTAATACCATCCACCATTAATTTAAGAGCCTATGATGGATGACCATCCTCTCCTGAAGGGATCTTTCAAAATGTCCCCATTGAACTCGGGGGAAAAACTAGCCTTATTGATATCGAGGTTATCGACGTCCCACTAGATTATAATATCTTGTTTGGATGTAGCTACATGTACGCTATTAAGGTAATAGCCTCTTATTTTTTTCGAATGATGATGTTCCCCCACAATGGGAATATCATCACCATCGACCAAGTTTCACATTATGAGCCTAACCCTTCCTCCAACATCGATAACATCCTACCTTTTCTCCACACTAATTCTGACACCTATCCACTCATCGAGATGACGCCCTGAATTTTCAAACATCCATCATTAATAGGGACATACCACAGAGCACCCCTACTCATAAAACCCTCATCTCAAGTATGTGTCATCTCTTCCAACAGAACTAACACTGGAGATACCATTCCTCCCACCGAGGCTTCTTCACTCCCCGACGTTCCACTAGTCGCAGAACTCCCACCTCAAGAATCCTCTGAGAACTCTCCAAAACAACTTATTCCCAATGTCCCTCTACCTCGGGGTCACATCCTAGTGTGACAAACAGTCCCCCAAGACATTACCAAAATCCCCTTCTTCTACCCCCCACTAGGCGTACAATATTTTCAAGTAGCCGCAACACTTACCCTTCCTAACATGGTTCTCACTATTTCGGTTTGGTATCTACACCCACCTGAGATGGTCCCTCAACCATCCCTCCCTCCTAGAACCGAGGGAACCCTAATGCAGATCCCAATCCTAACCCCAATGACCCCACACCCCCCCCACTAGCCAGCACCACCGCTACAGCTGGGGGCAGAAGGAAGAAGAAAGAGCCCACCACTCCACTTCCCCTCCCGAGTCCAACCTCCTTGCGCACTATGAGATAAAGAAGGACACCCAACGAATATATGCCCCTCTCCCCCTGAGATACACAATTTAATTCAACTCCCTCGAGCAACCACACCACTCGTACTACCACCACGTCCCCTACTACAAGTAGTAAAGGGATGCTAACCAAATTCATGTGCGCCATCTATTCAGAATATGGCCATTACACCCACCATTGCCCTGTGCTACCTCAATTTCGATAGACGCTAATGACAATACACCAAATCTTTCAGCAAGATTCAACTCCATCTACATCATCCCGTACTTCTGTCACTGCCATCCACTGTGTAACGACCTCAGTCAACGAATGGATGAGAGTCCCTTTCTCTCTCTCTATGAATCACTTAACCATTTCATATACCAGTGTCCTACGATCATTGAATATAGGCATCACCAAATGGCCCTTATTCAAAATCCTACACTTCCTCCACTATCGTAAGTACTAGTGTTTAACCCTACTCCATCCCCTGATTTCATCCATATTATCTCTCCTGAGCCTGAGGCACTTCCCACTCCTCCATAGTTCATGGATAACCTATATGAATATTTTTCCCCAAATCCCCCCAATTCTTCAGTCCATTTCCCCACAGAAGTCTTATGTCCGACTGTAATTTTTAACCCACGGTATCTCAATATCTGGTTTATGTCAAGAGAACCATCACAACCTCCTTGTTTCACCCCCTCTACATCTTCACCACCAGAAGAAAACCACATGGTGACAGGTACCAATGTTACTCCCCTGGATCCCCTATATTATCACTAGTTCCACTACGATGAAGACATCCTCTAGGAATTAACTACCCCTGATTTCCCATGGAATGCACCCCATCACATAGTGCTCTTTCTCTTGCAAGAAGCCTTTGAGCCCCCTAGCCAAGAATCCATATATGCAATCGAAACCAAATATTTTATCCCCTCAGGGAATATAGACTGGTTCAATAACCCTATCCCCGCCCCCAACTCTTTTGAAGAAGGCAACATGGCCAACATTTCCCCCACTATCAAGATTGATATTTCCATCAAACCTGGAATCGTAGAAGGAATCACCATTGGCACCGCATGCTCTCCTGAAGAACTTACAAAGCTCTCTTCTAGGAATACTAGGACTTTTTTTCTTGGTCGTACACAGAGATGCCTGACCTCTATCCTTCTATTTTTGAACATCATATAGACACATGGCCTGATATCACACTTGTGAAGCAAAAGCAATGCCCACTACACCCATCCAAATAAGCGACCATCAAAGCCAAAATTAAAACATTACGCGCTGCAGGGTTCATATACCCCATCACATATACATCATGGGTCTCCAACCCCGTCCCTCTCAACAAAAAACAAGGCACTATTCACGTCTGCACTGACTTTCATGATCTCAATCACGCTTGTCCCAAAGACAAATTTCCAATGCCTTTCATCGACCAAATTATTGATGATTGTGCTAGCCACAAAGCCTTGTCCTTCATGGATGATTTCTTTGGCTACAATCAAATTCAGATTCATCCCGCAGACCAGTACAAAACCGCATTCACTACCCCATGGGGTACTTTTGCATATCGTGTCATGCCTTTTGGCCTCAAGAACACCGATGCGGCATTCCAATGGGCCATGACATACATTTTTAATGATTTGGTTCACATCATCCTCGCCTACTTAGATGATCTCACCG
Organism: Picea sitchensis; assembly: GCA_010110895.2. NCBI lineage: Eukaryota > Viridiplantae > Streptophyta > Pinopsida > Pinales > Pinaceae > Picea > Picea sitchensis. The sequence goes on along the minus strand of SNQJ01S0259297.1, from coordinate 12,516 downwards.
CTCGATCTAAGAAACACACTCAACATCTATATGACTTACGATTCATCTTTCAAAGGTGTCGTCAGTACAACATCCGCTTGAACCCCCTCAAGTGTGTATTTTGTGTCATCATTGGATGCCTCCTTGGGTTCATCGTTGTTGATAATTAGAAGGGGGTTAATCAGTATCAAG
>SNQJ01S0259297.1:0-12335 GCA_010110895.2 Picea sitchensis | reverse complement strand
ATGTACTTCCTTCTTCAATTCACTTTGTCATATTCAAAAATTCATTTCTCCTCAACCATGAGGATCCATGTGATGTGCCACCTACCACCAGAAACAACATGATGTATACTATCCATCCATGGGTTTTGTTTATGCATGTACATTGTCCTTCATATCCAAATACCTTCATCAATATTGCGGTCCAAAACCAATGACTAGGGTTGCAATCAATGACAACAACCAATCTTCCAACAATCACCCCCTTTGTCATTGATGGAAACACTAATGATCCTCTTATCATCATGATCCAAATTTCTCTAACCCTTTGAAATCAATGGATGTTGGCATAGGGGTAGACCCAGTGTTCAACGCTACAACAATGTACCAACAAAACCCTAACTACTGGCCCTTTCAGCAACACATGCGAAGTAGATGAAGTCTCACCCGAGGTAGAGGTAGGGGTGGTTGCAGGAATACAAAGTATGCAACCTTAGCTAGGACATAGATCTATGATTGTAACACCTTGACAAATCACTTAGCAATATAGTTCATCAATGTTTAACCAATATCTCCTTCACAGGTAAATACCCTAATTACATATCATTGCAATATTCAACTAGATCTAGCATCTAGAAACACTTAGAATGATGAAACAGATCAGATATAGCAGATTCAAGCACTAAGCACATTCACATAGGTTAGATCTATCATTTACTCTCATTATTAAGCACAAAGCAATGATAGATCTACCTATCATTCATCTATATCAAAGCACTAATCAAATAAATACATAAACACATCAACACATCACACAAAGCATTCACAACACAGGATGTATGTGGTTCACCCCCGCCCTTGGGCTACATCCACCAAATATTTGTCTTCTTTATTAGCTTTCTTCAATATTCTTACATGCACAAAGCCTTTAGATCAACTTTGCAGAGGATAGGAGATCTGCACACTCTTCTCTAGATCCTCCTTCCCCAAGCTAGGTTACTGCACAAAGCCTACATACAATCCTTACAGTCACTTGCACTCATCCTTGCAAACATACAAAAAACACTTACAACTGTTACTTTCACTCAACACCACTTCCAACTGACTTGTCATTCACACTTAGCCATTCATTTATTCTCATTACATCGCCTAACATCTATTTATGTATTACAAAATCGGGCCTAAACATGGGTAAACCCATGGCCCGACATTCCCATACCTGTTACATAATCCCAAATCCCAAAAATCCCTAAAAGGGGGCTGAGATCCCGTGATATTCGCTTCATCTTGCGCTTCACCTTCGACAACCTATCGAAGTCCTAAAAATAGGTCAAACATGACCAAGGATCCTCAAAACTTGGTCAAGGGGCAACAGGGCCCCAACACTCACCTATGACTCATCCCAAGTCACTCTGATCTAGATAATTCTGCCTCAAAATCCTCGAGCTTTGATCAATATCCTTAGACTTGTTGCTATGCCATGACCTCCTATTCAATGAACTCTTGGATAACAACTTTGTTGACAGGTCCCTCTAGGCGTTGTTCTATTGCAATGATGACTTGCTCTAGTTCTGCTCCTCGACCTTCGATCTCTATGAACAGTTGGCAAGCCTCATCCTATATAGGTTGGAGCCTCTGAGTCACTTCCATGACTTTCTCTGAATGGTGTGGACCTATTGTTGGGAAGTGATATTCTCTTGGGATCGATTCATTCTTTAAACAACTGACAGGGGCTTCAACTACGCTTGTATTGTTTCTGCTTGATACTTCATCTCTTGGAGCTATGACTCCAGTGTCTTCAATTATGGATTCTTGATGAGTCACTCATACTTTTAGGTACTATGATCACTCATTTGTTTACATTCCAAGGTGAGGTCCTTGATTCTTTCAACCATTCCTTGAGCAGTTGCTTCCCTTTGATCCCTCACATCCTACGGAGTTTCGGGCACTGTGCGGAGCTCTAAGTCTGCTATTATTTGTTATAGCTGCTAGATAGCTTCTGTGAGTTGGTATACTTGATGCATGACTCGATCTTCTTCCTTTGGATTTAAGCCTGTCACAGAGTGAAGTTCTCTGTTGAATGCTTATTGCACTTCGAGTTGCTCTGTGAGCAACTGTTCTTTTTCTTGTTGACTCTGTTCTTTCTCCTCTTCAAACTTTGTCTGGAGTGAAAACTTCTCCTGATCTTCAATTTGACATTGTTATACTATTACTTCTTGCACTTGCTTCAAGTTCTGGGTGTCTTATTCAGTTTCTTCTTGTGCACAACGAAGGTGAGCTTCGGTCGCATCAGCTAGTCGTCAGAGTTGGGATGGCTCATCTCCCAACTCTAGTTCTCCCGATGGAAGGGGCGTAGTGGACACTACGTGACTAGATTGAAGGGCCTGTTGTACCCCTCAGAGTTCGACCTCAATTTTTTCACACATCTCCTCCTGCTTGACTTCTTGTTTCTGCAATATTTCCTGTGAGGCGTCATTCAAATCTGTGATGATGAAGTCAAAATCATCAATAGTGAGCATAGTCTACATCTTGGTAAAAGTGGCTCTTGATTTCTTCCGAGAAGAGGGTTTCGGGGGAGAAACATTCCTCTTCTTTACAGGATCAGCCTCATCTCTAGGCAGTGTTACTTCACCTTCCTTCTTCTCATCTTCTTTACCATTTATTTATTATACTTCATCATCACCCGCTCGACCAGGTGATACTGAAGCAATCTTCTCTGATGCACTGCTTAAGTCTTGGAATTATTTACTATTCTTCCTTTTGCTGGGTCTAGGTGTGTCATGTTCCTTGTGAGTGACCTCCGAGCTATCAAGTTCAGGGTAAAAAATCTCTACAGGGTCAGTGGGGATAAGGAGGTCTACTGACCAGTCCTTGGTGATCTCCTCGAGGTCCTCTTTTGTGAGCTTGTAGTACGACTGAAGCTCTTCCTTATGTTCGTCGTCTCACACAGTAATATAGATGAAGTGTCGATCTATGCAGAACTTCATGAGGGGTTTGAATCGTTGTAGGGTGTTTGACGTCATGTGAGGTTCAACTTCGATGGCTCTCTTCAGCTGGAGATAATATGTGTGAAAAATTGCGTTCAACTGCCACTGTTTTCCCATGTCACTCAAGTACCAGAGTGTGGTGAACTTTGCAGCGAGCGGTTCGAACAATTCAATTTCTGGGAAGGTCGCACCTTCCAACATCTCTCAAGCAATGAATGTGATGAGGATCAAGAGCCATCTAGAGTGGAACTTGTAGCCCTGATCATGTGCTTTGTGGAAGTCTAATAATAGTTGATTAACTAGGTACTTCACCCAGTTCATCTGTAGGCCTTCTACACATTTCCCCACGAGGTCAACGACAAAGCCTGTGACATGCATGGGTCTATTCTTCCTTATGATATTTCCTGCAATTAATTGTCATGCTAGGTGAACTATGCCATTCTGGATTGAAGCTACCTTGTACCCTCGCATCCCCTTCTCAACATCGTCGTAGGTATCCTTGATATTCTATGCTAACACACTATTTGTGGCTTTTCCTAGATAGAAGTCATGTAGTTCGGGTCCTTGCATACTTAATATAGTGATCCTATGGATCAGTGTCAGATCGACTGTGATACGACAATATAGCCATAAGTAGCCACCATGGTAACATGAAAGTAGGAGCTTGACATATGCATTACCTTCCTGGTGCCTTCCAAAGTGGGGGATTTTCATTACATTCAACAGGGTGGACTGCGCGAGGTTCATTGTCCACAACTGGTGGATTATTTTCAAGTTCTTCCCCTTCATCCTGGTCAAGTATTTATATGGGGTGCACATACTATGGTTCTTTCTGTCTCCTAGGTTGAAGTTGCTGAACTTCAACATTGCGATCTTGTCTTGTTGTGCTCGAATTGTGCATATACCCTTCGGGAGGTACGTAGTAACCATGGTGTACTCAAAATATCTCGGCACACTATAACAACTCACTGCGCCGACTAGAGGCGTGATGTAGTCAGGTAGTATGGTCGGGATCAACTTTACATTTGCTAGGTCATCTCTGTGCTTGGTTCTCTTTTCTGTGACGACTTGGGATGGCCCGGATCTGCGAGCGGTCGAGGGAGAAGCTTGCACTCCTCTCGTTGATGACGATTGAATACTTGCAAAGATTACTTTCTCCTCCATGAGATCGATGAGAACTTCTTTGAAAATTTTATCCACAACACTGAGCTCGTCCGACATACATGCTTAGATCAGATAGATGAATGGAATCGCAAAACAATAGAACTGGTTTCGATATTACTAATAATAGCACAGTAGCAATGAGTTCTCTCTGATACAATTCGAAAAAGTGTTCTTGGTGCAACATTTGAAGAAATAAGTAGACAACAATGTAATGGATCTCTCCAGTGGGCGAGAAGCTTTCACTAATTTAGTTCTGCCCATTCTGGCCCAGTCCCAACAGTCTGCTGACGAGATTCCTGGCCATAAATGTTGTTCTAACCATTCGTGTTGTCGGTATAATGGTTATACTATTCCCAACGACTATATTTCTTCGCCATGGTGAAGTGCCATGTGACGTTGTTTTGATATCCCGACGAAGTTCCAGTTTTGAAAATTTTCCCTCTGTGAAGTTCCCTCTGGAACCTTCGGTAACTTTTCGATCTTTTCTCTCTTCTTGCTGAGCTTTTTATCCTTTTTCCTAGTGATCTTCATCTCATTATTCCTCTTTCCATTCCAATTCTTGTCTTCTTTTGGCATAGTAACTTCGCACCGCTGATATTCCTTCGTAGAGTGCATGGGTAATAATTCTTCTCTAGCTGGAGTAGATGCTCTACTCTCCTGTACAGATCAGTGTCTCAAGTCCTTGTGTGTCCTTTCAACTTCAACATCCTAGTCTCTGTTCCTAAATAACTTCGATCTATTCTCATGTTCTTTAATCAACTGTGCGATCCTCCTATTCATGAAATATTTTAATTCTTGCTTCTTTTTCTCTAAGAATTCTTCTTCTTTACTTTTGGCCCGATCCTTTTCAATCCAAGGTTTTCCTAGTAACATAAAAAGTGGGGCGTTGTTCTCAATAAATTTAACAACCTCAAAATCTTCTTCTGTCGAAGTTCCATGAGCACTCATAGATGGCTGGGTAAGTCTTCCACACATGGTTATCAACTTTCCTCTAAATAATCCTATTCCTCCCAATGAAGGAATCATAGCAAGATTTCCCATAGCTTCCCAAGTTCTTTCTGTCATGACATTCACATGCGGTTCTTCATCCAGAACACAGTCAATGTCGAAGTCTCCTATTCTTACTTCTATTTTCTCTTTCTCTTTTAAGATCTCTGATAGATTAGTATCTCGATGGTCATTCAGGGTTTCTTTCATCTGTAATAGTACAGTCTCTGATTCCTTCTGGGGTTCTGCCATGGTCTCATTTTCATGACCTTTCTCAGGGTCTACTTGTTCCATATTCATTCTTTCAAGCTTAGGAATCATTCTAGGGAAATCCAAAACTTCATGGTCCATGGCTTTACAACAAAGACAACTAGATCTTCTACCAGGGCATTCCTTAGCAAGATGTCTCGGTCTTCTGCAACTGTAACAAAGGGTTAATCCTCTCTTTCTCTTAAATTATCCCCAACCTTTCCTGTACTGCGCACTAGGATCATAGTAGTTAACCTGCAAAAAAATATTTCTAGGATCTTGCATCCATTTGTTAGTCCAAATATTCTTTCTATGCATAGGTATAACATATCTTTCACTATTCTTATAATACCTATTCATATCAAATCTTCTTTCATCTAGCTGCGCCCTACTTTTTAAGCTAGGACAAAATTTATCAAACATACCCAGATTCATAGTTTTGAAACAAAAATTTTCACTAATCTTACCTTTAACAAAGCACAAAGCTTGCAGATCTTACCTCTTTTCTTCAGATCAGATTTCTTTTCTTAGCACATCTCTTTCACAGATTAAGTAGAATACTGTGCACTAGGGCAATAGATCTACGCACATAGCTTCCACATTTTTAGGTCATATCTTTGCACAAAGATCCTTTTTCCTCAGTTCCCAAAAATCACAGTTTCAGTTCCGATCTTTGCACAAAGCTCATTTTTCCTCAGTTCCCAGCAATCATAGTTTCATGTCCTGACAACAAACCATTTGTTGGAACAGGGGTAGACCCAGGGTCCAATGCTACAACAACACACCAAAAAAACCCTAACTACTGGCCCTTTCGGCAACACCTACCAAGAATATGAAGTCTCACCGGAGGTAGAGGTAGGGGGTGGTTGCAGAACTCCAGTGTTTGCAATCTTAGTTGGGACACAGATCTGTGATTGTAACACCTTGACAAAGCACTTAGAAATATAGTTCATCAATGTTTAACCAATATCTACTTCGCAGGTAAATACCCTAATTACAGAGCATCACATTATTCAACCAGATCTAGCTTCTAGCAACACTTAGCATGATGAAACAGATCAGATCTAGCAGATTCAAGCACTAAGCACATTCACACAGGTCAAATCCAACATTTACTCTCATTATTAAGCACAAAGCAACAAAAAATCTACCTATCATTCATCTATATCAAATAAATAAGCAAGTAAATACATAAACACATCAACACATCACACAAAGCATTCAAAACATAGGATGTACGTGGTTCACCCCCACCCTGGGGCTACGTCCAAAAACTATTCATCTTATTTATTAGCTTTATTCAATCTTCTTACATGCACAGAGCCTTCAGATCAACTTCACAGAGGACATGAGATCTATGCACTCTTTGATATATCCTCCTTCCCCAAGCTAGGTTACTGCACAAATCCTACATACATTCCTTACAGTCACTTGCACTCAGCCTTGCAAACATACACAAGTCACTTACAAATGTTACTTGCACTCAACACCACTTCCAACTGACTTGTCATTCACACTTAGCCATTCATTTATGCTCACTATATATCCTAGCATCTATTTATACATTACAAAATCAGGCCTAAACATGGGTAAACCCATGGTCCTACATTCCCATACCCATTACATAATCTCAAATCCCAAAAATCCCTAAAAGGGGGCCGAGATCCTGTGATCTCCGCTTCGTCTTGTGCTCCGCCTTCGATAGCTTGTCGAAGTCCCAAAAATAGGTGAAACATGACCAAGGATCCTCAAAACTTGGTCAAGATCCAACAATTACAAAGGGTAGGGTTTCTCCCTCTGAGTTCAATGACATAAGGTGACCTTCTTCTTTGGGGCTGCTCCCCTTGAACATGTGGCACTCAATAATACTTCATTCTTATTTTTAGTCTTTGGGACTTTTTATTCCTTGGAATCCTTTTGTGTGGATTCTGTCTTCTCTCTTATTCATGTCTAGGATGTATATGTTGTTCATTCTTCTTTTTGTAGTTGCAACCAATCTTCCTGAGTTATTTTCTCTGATTTTACATTTTCGGGAGTCAAACGTAAGAGTGTATGCTTGATCACACATTTTACTAACATTGAATATATTATGCTTCAAGTCTTAAACCGATAGAACATTCTTTTCTTTTACATTTTTTCTTCCAATCTCTACTACATATTCTCCAAGTATTTTGGTAGATGAGTCATCTCCAAATGCAACATTGCCACCCTTTCTCTTCAAGCTGATGAATTTGTCTTGATCCACGACCATGTGTGAAGAACATCCATTGTCTATGTACCATTCATCTTCTTCTTTACATTCTTCAGTGGTTAATTCTATTTGACAATCTTCATTGTTTGAAATCTTTTTCCTTCTCCATACTGTGGTTGGAATAGGGACATCTTCATTCATATATCTGCAATCTTGTGCTTTGTGACCAAGATAATTACATTTGTAGCATACAATATTTTTGTCCATCAATGGGGAAAATGAATTATAAATTTCATTTACAAATCCATGATTATTTCCATATCTTCTATTTACACCATTCATGTTTCTTGTGTATTTGTTCCTTTCATTGATTCTGCAATTAATTGCCTTATGTCCAAAAGTTTTGCAAGTATAACAATGACTAAGAAATTGTTTTTGATACCTTGGAGTAAGTGGCCTTCTTTGTGATGTAGTCCATCTGGGTTCATGATCTACTCTTCTATAGTTTCCTTCATACTGATTGAAGTTTCTTTGATTCCTAAAGGTAGGAGGTCTTCTTGGATATTCATCTCTTTTGTAATATTCCTTCTTTCTGGTATCCTGGTCCACTTCTCATCAACTTTTTGTGTAACTCTTTCTTCAACCTTCTTGTTGGTATTTTCATCTTCTTCGTATGAATTTTCACCTATGCATCCAATATGTGTTAAGTCTTTTGGCACTTGAGAGTTTCTTAAGCTCTTCTTCAATGAGACAACTTGTTGTTCAAGTTTCTCACAATCTTCTTCTTTCTTCATCATTTGGACATTCCTTACTTCTCCTATTCTTCTTTCTTCTTCGAGTAGAGTTTTCAAGGAATTTTTTTCTTCTATTAGTTTCTCAAAGTCTTCTAATTGTTTCTTCAAGCTTACAATTGTATTTTCACAACTACCCAATTCACTTCTTAGTTTTCTATGTGTGTCTTTGAGCTTGCTATTTTCAATCTCAACATGCTTCATTTTTTTAATATTCTCATCTTCTTGTTGAGTAATTTATGCTTCATGATTTTCTTCTTCTTCATTGGAATTTTCTTCTTCATTGGAATTTTCTTCTTCATTGTCATCTCTTTCAATCCTTGGATGAGGACATTCAAATTCAACATGTCCTACTCCTTCACAATTAAATCAAAGAACTGACTCTATTTGCTTCTTTGAAATATGAGATGTTGTAATTTGCTTCAAATTCTTCTTCTTCTTCTTCTTCCCTTTCATAAAGGTCTTATAGCTTGTCCCAAAGATCTTTTGATGATGCAGATGATCCCACCTTGGATTTTAATGAATCTATCAATCCATCCAGGATGATATCTATTGCCAATTTTTTGTTCCTTTTTTGTTCCTTCTGAGCTGCAGTCTTTGGTTTCTTCAAAGCATTATATCCTGAAGCAACCGAGAACCAAACATCTACCCCAAGAGCTTTCAAGTAAATTTCCATTCTATTACTCTAGTATTCAAAATTGCTTCCATCAAATGGTGGAATCCCATTTGGAATTTTGTCTTCCATTTTTTCTTAGGATCTTCCTTCCAGTGGTTAAACTGTACTGAAGGAAACCTGCTTTGATACCAATTGTTGATACTGAGAGGGGGGTGAATCAGTATCAGGTACAATTTAAAACCTTTTTCAAATTATACTTAAACCATTAAATTATATCCAATGAGCAATGAACAAGAGTATAAGAGTTACACCAATACACCACAATACACCATGCACAATATAGGAGAAATAATCAATAGTTATTGTTCAAGGTAAGTAATGAATTCCAAATGTAGCTACAACTTCGAAATGTAAAGGGACAGATAAAAATACAAGAGGAATATATAATCCTCCAATATTAAGAGAGGGTTGAACTCTCCATCCTTTCCCCTTCCTTCCACCCAAGAATATATGAGAGATAATAAAACTTTACATTAAATCATGACCATCAACCAACCATCACATAGAACCTGATAATGCTTCCTGAGACTTCTTCAATTTATACAATTATTCAATTCTTGGAATACTCTAATCCCATAGATAATATTACTCAATGTATTCTCTAAAACTTATCCAAGTTTCACTCCTTGAATCCTCCCCAAAAAGAAGTTATAGAAAGAATGGTAGAATTTATTCAATTCCGGTTTATTTAGGAGAGAGAACTTGTACAGAATGCTCCACGCTCAATATTTAACATCAGATTCTGAAAATATCACAAAAGAAACTATAGTACATACTCTTTCCAATGAAATTGGTCCCACTTCATTTGTATTCTCTATGAAGAAGTTATGACTATTTTATCTGGAACAGATGTTTATTGACTAGCTTCAGGACTGGTCAAAAACCCTATCTTCCATAGAGTGTATCTCCATAATTATAGAGAATCAAGAACTAAATTTTTTATCACATGTACCTTGATATGTCTTCTCAATACCATAGAAATTTCACCATCTGAATCATTCTAGAAAAAAATGTTATAGTGAAAATGGTAAGATGACCTGTAAATAACATACCTTAGAACACATCACCAAAAGAATTCATCCTCCCTTTAAATCCGACCTTCTTTACTTTTGATTTCCTCTGAAATTTGACTTGTGTATCAAATGAATGTATAATGATATGTATTTATACCATTTATGTCACTTCCTTTTAACATTAGGGCCGACCTGACACTTTCTTATTTTGTAATTATTTTCTTTAAATATCTTCAGGGCCTACATGTACTACCTTCTTCAATTCACTTTGTCATCTTCAAAAATTCATTTCTCCTCAACCATAAGGATCCATGTGACATGCCACCTACCACCAGAAACAACATGATGTATACTATCCATCCATGGGTTTTGTTTATGCATGTACATTTTCCTTCATGTCCAAATACCTTCATCAATCTTGCGGTCCAAAAACAATGACTAGGGTTGACATCAATGACAAAAACCAATATTCCAACAATCATTTCCCAACGTGGAATCACCGTAGACTCCCTCAAGTTCCAAGCCATCAAATAAATTCCACCACCTCATAATTTATGCCAACTACAGAGCCCACAAGGCAAATCTAACTTTTTACGCTGACACCGCAGCGTGTTTTTTCTTTAATCACGTCATTTCCCACTTCGGAGTACCATTACAACTGGTATCCAATCATGGAAAACACTTTGAGAATGAGCACTTCATCGAACTCTCCTCAAATTTAGGCTTCTCTCATGAGTTTGCCTCCCCCTACTACCCTCAGTCCAACAAACAAGTAGAGGCGGTCAACAAGGTCCTTAAAACCATGTTGCAACATACTGTCAAAAAACATAAGACCAATTGGCACCATATGTTGTTTTTAGTGCTATGGGATTATCACACGACAGTGAAAACTGCCACTGGTTTTACACCATTCCATCTCATCCATGGGGTCGAAGCCACTCTCCCCATTGAGTGTGAAATTCCCACTTTACGCACTTCCATCGAGCTTTTACTTGACATTGCTCCAATGGAGTAGCGCTTTCTGAACTTAGAGGGATGGGATGAAGACCATCGATATTCATTACAAAAAAATGAGGTAGCCAAAAAATTATTAAAGGCCTCCTTTGACTGCCATGTCAACCTTCACTCATTTAACGAAGAAGACCTCGTCCTTGCCTACAATATCTCTCACAATACCCTCGGCCATGGAAAATTCGAGTCACTGCATGGAACTTGAATCATTCAACACTGCCTCACTAAAGGAGCATACATCTTGGCCTCTCTCGAAGGATACCCTCTCAAAGAACCCATCAACATGTTGTACTTAAATAAATTTTACGCCTAGGCGTCACCACTCTACACTAGGATTTTTTCCTTTTTTTACACATTTGTAGAGTTTTTTTTAGTCTTCTTTTTTTCCCCATGCCTTATGGATGATCTACCATTTGTGTGATTGATAGATGACTCCTCCACCAATATAACACATAGGTTACACTAACGGGGCTAGCCTATGGACATAGGATCTCGCTTCGGCCACTTGGGCACTCTATTCCCCCTCACATGAACTGATCCACTCTAGCGGCATATGTTTGGGATCAACAACCAACAACTAGGCAGAATACACAACCGTCATTGGCCTCCTTGCCGAGGCTAGTCACCGCCATATTCATCACCTTAGCATCCTACTAGATTCCTATCTCATCGTCCTGCAACTCAATAATGTGTACTGTGTCTGTGGTCCCTGCTTCTTCCACAAATACCCGCAAATTAGACTTTTATATCGACATTTTGATTCAATCACATTTACACATATTCCAAGATAATTTAATCAAATAGAAGATAATATGGATAACCTAGTGTTAGATTGGCATTTATCACATCAAGACATCATTACACATACATGAATTATCAAAGTCTGTCACAACATATAGATTAAACATCATCAAAATCACCATAAAACATCATCACATGTGAACTCCACAAAGGTCCCAAAAATTTACATCCCCATATATATATATATATATATCGATCAATGTGCCATCAATGTTTACAAAAAATAGTACAACATGCACGTTGCCCATAGGCAGGTGTTATAGGATAAATCTGTGAGTGCGAACACAAACCGATCTCCCTAGATCCACCTGGATCTAGAACAAAACATGACAAAATAATACACTTTCCCTAGATCTAGCCTATTGAATGAACTAAGAGGTAAGGATTATGGACATACCTTATGAACACTTTCCTTAGATCTTTGTTGTTCCAAGCTTCGCTCCAATGCTCTTGCACCATTCAGATCACAACAGTACAAACCAATCTAAG
>SNQJ01S0259296.1:0-12335 GCA_010110895.2 Picea sitchensis | reverse complement strand
TTTTAATGGAGAAATTAGAAGTGGACCCAACCCTAAAATAAGGAAAGTGGGGCCAAGTGACCTAGAAGATGTTTTTAAGGAAGCTACTTGGAGAGTATAAATAAGAGGAAAGGCTCTCTCATTTGAAACAAACTTGAACATATTGAATATATATAGGTGTATTAGGTATACAAATGATATCTAAGCCGAAATTTTGATGAAAGTGAAGAAACGAAGGCCGAAATGCAAGGAAGGATAAATTCTTTTGATGGTGATTTCTAAGGTATGTTATTTTCAGGTCATCTGACCATTTTCGCTATAACTTTTTTTCTATAATGATTGAGACCCTGAAATTTCTATGCAAGTGAGAAAACATATCCAAGTATATTTTGTTAAAAATTCATCTTGTGTATCGTTGTATTTTGGGATTTACACATTGTGGAAAATAGGGTTTGTGGCCAGTCCTGAAACTAGTCAAAATTAGGTGTTTCGGGTAAAAACGTCATAACGTCTTCATAACAGATCCAAATTTAGTGAGACTATATGTGTTGGTTATATTATAGTCTATAGTATTCTATGTATAATTTTCATATCATTTCATCAAACATTTTGTGCGAGGCACGCTCTACAAGGTCGCTCTCTAGAATAAGCCAGAATTCAGCAAGGTATGCCATTTTTTCTATAACTCCCTTTCTAAGAGGTTCCAAGTAGTGCCACTTCGAGGAATTACATAAAACATGCCGAAGAACATTGTGTATCAGTTTCAGATCTTTATACATTACAGGTTCAAAGTTATGATTACGTCAAGTTAGGGTTGTTGACTAATCCAAAACTAGGCATGTGAGACTTAAGAAAAGTTTGATGAAAATTCTAGTCTCTTGTTTTTAAAGTTAAGGAAGGTTTGCAGGAATGTGATCATATACAACAGGTCTATTACAGAGCTACAAATCAGATTTTGATGATGAAATTGATGACTATAACCCCTTTTCTAATAGGTTCCAAGTAAAAGCAAGCACTTCTCGAGGAATTACATAAAACATGTCAAGAACATTGTGTATCAGTTTCAGATCTTTATACATTACAGGTTCAAAGTTATGATTACGCCAAGTTAGGGTTGTTGATCTTCAATCCAAAACTAGGCATGTGAGACTTGAAAAGTTTATTTGTGTCTCTAGTCTCTTGTTTTAAAGCTAAGGAAGGTTTGGTAGAAATGTGATCATATACAAAAGGTCTATTACGTGAGCTACAAATCAGATTTTGGATGATGAAATTGATGAGGGCTTTGGTTGAGGTACAAGCCAGTGGCCATGGTTGAGACAAGTAGTTGATGAGTTGACGACATACATGAGGTGTATAGTTGATGATGTTGGTACATATTGATGGGTCATAGTTGATGAGTAGTTTACACATGATTGGTACATACTTGGTACATGGTTGAATGCACTTTTATGGCATGTGCTGATTACGTGTTGGTTCATGCTGCACTTGTTTATGGTACAAAGCTGAGGTACAGTTGATGCATGGTTGATGGCTGGTTCAGATTTATTGGTACGCCAGTTTACAAGAACGGTATATCTCTAATAAGGATAGTGTGACAATTCCACTCATTATACTTCTACTGTGGTAGGATTGTGTAGCAATGATGTGTGGTTGTAGCCACCTTCCATTGTAGCCAGAGAACATCATTGTAGTCTCCTCTAGTTGTAGCTAGAGAATAGAGTTGAGCTCTCAGTTGTAGCTTCTGAGAAACTAGGGGGTTGGAGCCTCCTCTAGTTGCAGCCTGAAAACAGAGAAGTTGGTGCTTCCAATGAATGTAATTCTTCAAGACATATAAGAAAAAAAACTTTTCGTGGTTTTCTCCCTCATTTGGTTTCCACATAAAAACACCTGTGTAATCAAGGTATGTGTGTGATTGTTTATTTATTAATGCTCATTATTGAATAATAATTCTACCTTGATAAATAACATTTGAAGAAAAAAAGGATTATAATTATGCTATTACTGACATTCACCCCCTCTTTAATCCAACAAGCTCTATTTTTTAGAGAAATTTTTCCTTTTTTATTTCCTCTTAAATTTTTGTTATATTTTCCCATTTTTCATTCATTCAATTGAAATAAATTTTCATTGTTATTGTGGATTTTTCTACTCATTTTCCCCTTATTTCCTTTGACTTCCTATCTTTGGTTCCATGTTGAATTTAATAGGGATTTTTCATTGATAAGAGAATTTGTTTCCTTGTCCCCCCTATTTCTACATGAAATTTAGACACATTAGATGTATTGAATTTGTAGGAAACACATGGGGTAGGAAAGAGGGTTGTTGAAAAAAAACTAAAGTTACAAGTTTTTCTTCAAACAACACACTCTAATTTCCATTCCTATTTTTCTCTTCACTTTTTATATTATTTTTGGAGGTTTTTTATGTATTTAAGATTTTCTACTAATTCATAAATATAATTGATATGTACATAGATACAAGTCTACATCATGAAATGCTCTTCATAGTTGTTAGTGAAACCAAAGGAGTACTCACAATAGCATGTGCTACAACAATGTTTTTCAAAGTTAGAACCACCTCAATGACAACCCACACCTAATCCTTAACATGACACAAAATATTGTTCAACAAATCATCTACATTGCATTAATAAAATATTAGCATGCATAACTTTATGCTAACTCATAACCAAATTCCTTAGATCATCAACAAATATCTTAGTTGACTCAGTTAACATGCTTATGACCTATGATGAACCAAGTTTATGAGTTCCACTCTAGTGCCACTTACATAGAAAAATGGATTTCCAAAACAACCAAGAGTTCGATATGCTTCTTGCCAACTTTGTAATGATCAAGTTGATGGTAGATTCTATCAAATCACTTGTATAAATATATCAAGATTTTATAAACTAATGACCAAACACACCATGCACTATAATTACATAAATTTGCATCGATCTAATTGTAGAATTGAACTCTATTACAAATATATTCACCATCAAGGTTTATAGTGATTCCTTTCATCGATTTGATCATTGCAATTCTTGTATCTCATTATTTTTTACCAAAATATTAGATGTATATTTAACTGTAAATCACTGTTGATCTATATTATCTCTTTGGTCTTTGTTGTCTCTATATGTTTCTTTCTTTGTTTGAGTTTCTACAATGCACTATGCTTAATGCATTTAAGTGGCATAACTTTGTAATCCCTTCAATATGCTTCCACTAGTTTCATCGTGTTACATTACTTGAGATCAAATTTACAAAAGATCACCATCCATTGCAACTCTTCATCATCGCCATATTAAAATGGTTGTATTCACAGTGAAATACAAGTTTTAGTTCTATCCATTTCTCTCATAGTTGAATGGACTACACACCTAGGGTCACTAATGCCATACTAAGTTACAATTCATTGGTATAACAACAAAAAAATTCAAGTTTGAGGGAGTGTTATAGTTCTTTCCATTTTTATTATAGTTGAAGGGACTACACACCTAGGGTGACTAATGTCATCCCAAGTCACAACTTATCTCTATAAGAGCTAGAAATAATTCAAGTTAACTTTTAGGTAGTCTTCAAATTTTTTGATTGTTATTAAAGCATTATTCCTAGGTCAACCAAAGATATAATTCTTTAATAGTTGATATCATCAATATCACATAAAAGCTTTGATATCTTGATATCTTTCATATGTCATGGTACTATTATTCCAGTGGGTGCACAATGTCACAAAGATATGTCTTCTTTCCATCCTTCATTGGATGAGCAAGTCAATGATAAATTTCTCTTGTGGATGAGTAGTTTGGTGGTAACATTCTTTCAAGTTTTTAGGTACACTTTTGTATTGAGTTGGATACCCACCACTCTAATTTTCCTTCCATCTATCACTCCACTAGATAATTCTGTTAAAGGTATTCTAATTTTCAGTTGCATGGGTTTACAGTAATGGAGGGTTTCAATACGCATGATGTTTGGATGTCACCAAGACAATACTCTAAGGAGGGTTTGATTATTGAATTACCAAGTCAATTGGATGTCGCAAAAATCTTCAATTTACCCACCACAAATGTCATCTTCCATCTAATCTCTATAGTGAGCAAAGAATGGGGCCAATGTTGAATTCTATTCAAAATGTGCATATATGCATCAAAATTCGACATAGTTAGACTAGACACATTCCTTGACATATGGGAGGGTTTCAAGAATCAAGGATGTCTAATGTAACAAATCCACATAATCTTGAGATCATCCATATGTTTGAAACAATGTTCATAATGGGCATCTAATTGTCAAAATGTCATTGTTTCCATATGTAGAATGTTTGTTGGAAGTATCTTGAAATTCTATGTAACTTCCAATTCAACCACCAAAATAAGCCAAGTGCACCCAATTCTCAAGATAGTGAACAAAGAATGGGCCAATGTTGGAATTTCTTCAATATGTGTGTCCAGATGCATCGGGGAATTCTGACATGGTTAGACTAGACACATGCCTTGACGGTATGGAGGGCTTCAAGAATCAATAATAGAATAAAATATAAAAATAGATAATGAATACATAGCTAATTACCATGGGACGACATTCATTTGATCCCCCATCCGTGGGCATATTTTCTAAAATGTTTTAGTTTTTTCTATTAAAACTCTTTCAGGACGCCTAGTACAACAATTTTTTGCAAGGTAAATAACATTTATTGTTACCTTTTTCACTGTATTTAATTATTTTCCTAGATCTAATGTTTTCTCACATTCTTCCCCATTAATAAACATATATTGGAAAACAATAATTTTTTGTTCGCTGATAAGACCCGCAAACCCTTTTTTTTGAAGTGTCGTTATTATAGACAACGTGTCGCAACATATATAAAAGGAAACATATTCATATATTTTATAACATCACAATTCCAATGATCATTGACCAAATAAAAGTCGACTTGGTCAGATCAAGCATTGGAAAACCTAGTTAAGCACAACAACAAGCCTAGAATCATATGACTACTTTACAAATGTGGAAAGAGAGATGAATATGTTACAAACGTGGAAAGAGAGAATACTATGTGGAAAACATGGCAAGACAAACAACAACGTGTCATTAGAGATGTCAACTTGCAATAGCGATAAGTATCAAGCAATATGGAAAAGAATTAAAATTCCCTCTATTTTTCTATAGTGTGACCAATTTTGTCTATAATGTCACAAGTAGAACACTCTCAAAAGTTTTGCATAATATGTACCTAGGCAGTGACGGCTGGCCTAGATAGTGATGGGAGGTGGAGCCAATGGATTATTTTAATCCACGGAGGAGGTAATCACCAAATGAGACATTTAGACTAAGAATAATCTTTTGGTCTGAGACGAATGAACTTCATTTTTCTGAGCCACCCAGACACATAAGTACATAAGAGGTAGGAGGGAGAGGTTTGGTCATGACAACCAATTGTCCCATGCCGACAAGTAATTTTTACAAAATGGCAAGTGTGGAGGTGTCCCCGGCCTCGCAGGAACTTAGTAACCTCTGCACGTCAAGGACAATCTTTCATATAATGGTCCTCATGATAGATAACACAAGGATAACGTAGGTTTTTTCTTTTGTTTATCACCAGTGGACTGATTCTTTGGTTTATCTGGTTGTTGATTATTATTTTATCCCTTTATTACTCCTTCCTTTTATTTTTATTTTGATATTTCACCGGGTAGGCATAGACTAGACCGCATTGATGTGAGGTTTTACCGTGAGAGGGAGGCAGAGGAGCAATATATAGATTAGAAGGAGTAGATTTGGGATTGGAATGATTGGTTTGTTTGGAAATGAGTATCAACATGAAAAGTTTCAAGAACACCATCAACAACAAGAGAATATACTGGAGGCATTGGGGTTGAATTTGTAGACGAAAGTGAGGAGCATCAAGGAACAAGTCATATAACGCGGCCCGTTGAGAGAGAGATTAAATGAGATATAAGCATTGGAGAGCATTGACTATCCTTCTTCAGCTGGATCTATTACACCTACCATGGAAAAAAATCAATGAAGACAGGACCAAGTGGAGTGGTTTACCAAATCACTCAACCAATAATTGATTAGAAAGGGGAACTTTAATTAATCATCTTCTCCTACTCCACCTACATGAATATGATCTGAAATGTGAGTAAAAGAGGATTCTTTAACCGAACTCAAAATTTTAATTACCGTCTCATATTGTATCATTAATTGGTAATGTGTAAAGAAATCCATAGATAAGGTGTTGAAATCATTGAATAATCCTCGTGGAACTAATATCCCATTTGGCGTACCGAACTGTGAAGAGTGCATTGAGCTACTATGTAATCGATGGAGTCCACCAAAGAGTTGGACAAACACCAAAAGATGAAATGCCATGATGTGATTGTTTGGGTATTATCCCAATCAACTCACACAAACTTAGGAATGTATGAGATGGTAATTTGGTAGGTATAACTAACCAATAAGGAGAATGCAAGATGGGAGAATTCAAAATCCTAGATAAATATGGTAAATCCAAAGTAGCTATGAGCAGTAATTGTTTGTTGACTTGAGGAAACTAGTAATTTTGAGGAGGCAATCCCTGTAGGCATACCAAGAGTACCATAAGAAGTTTGTAAGAAGCTAGAGGATCCCGCCAAATTCGGTGGTGGAGGGTTTTGATCCAAGTAGTCAACACTTGTTGGTTTATTTGGTATGCCACCTTAGAAAGGAGAATTAGACTAAAAAATCTTGACCCCAGGTAGGATTTATAGATCCTGGATAAGGTTGCCAGGGATTAGAGGGTACACAATAATTTAATTGCATATTTTCCCCCCAAACAGTTGTTGATTGATTTCCTTGGAAAGGGAAATTCCAAGGTTGGGTTTGTAATCCAAGTGTATACTCCCTGTAAACTAGGTTATGACCCCTTAACTTGAGGTTGACCTCCAACGGGAAGTTGAAAAGAAAAAGTGACAGAATGACTTATGCCACAAATATGATTGGACATACTTGGGCAAGGATGATTATATCCTCTAGGTGGTGGAGGAATGCTAGGCTCTCTGGAGAGAACCTGGGTAGGTGTATGAACAAAACCAGTAGCAATATTATACCTAGGTGGAACAAAACGATTAGGTACTCTGGATGGAACATAGGTAGGATTAGCAATAGAACGATTAAGAGAGTTATACCCAGGTGGAAGTGATGGATTTGATCTAAGAGGAAGTGACATTCCAATAGGAGCTTGATTTTCTACCATTCTTTCGCCAGATATAGGTGTGACTTGTGGAACTGAGGTAGAGCTAGTGATTTGGAGAGGATGATCATATGGCGCTCAACCAAAGATTCTCAAACCATAACAAATATTAATGGTCATGCTAGTAAAATTATCTAAAGTTACTACATAAGTAGTAGAAGTAATAGGTGTGTGTGAAGACATCGATTGGTTTGGACTCATTCCTATTTTATCAAAAAATATCGTGTCCCGAGGAAGTCCTCAAAAAAGAATGGATAGGTATTGGACTAGGATTAAAAGTTCCAGAAGTATGAACCATAGTTCTAAACAATTCATTCTGAAAGGGTGGATCATCCACACTGTAATCTATGTAAGGTCTAGAAGCACTTTCTATACTCTTCGCTAAAAACATCTCTCTTTGAAAAGTTTATCTGCAGAAAATTGATCTTGCATAAAATTCAATAACAGATTTACACGAAGTGATGATTCAACCCATGGAGTAAAAATCCTGATCTAAGAGGATACGTCATTATTGGTTTCTCCTTCAGGAGAAGGACTCTCTAGTGAATTAAGAAACAAGGGGTTGTATTTATGGATCTTCTGGAGGAAACCCATGCATCAATATGCTGAGGGTCGATGTTGGCTGCACCCAAAAAAGAGTAAAAGATATCTATGGACAACTAGAGAACAAAAACACTTCACTAATAAAAATCTAGATATCAAGCATGAAAACAAAGATTCTTGTTTCGAAATCACTAGTTGGCAATGAAATCCAACGCCGTGAGATCAAGCATTGCTGGGCTAGATAGAGTGGGTGGAAAATTTTTGTTGATGATCTTCTTAACAAACTTACTCCTCACAGAAATATCCCACACATAATTGTAGGTATACCTTCAAGAGACCCATGAGTTTAGCTGTGGTCACTCAAATACCTAAATGCCTCCATAATCACCTCACGTGAAGGCCCTAAAGATATAGGATACAAAGGTTACCGATTACGATAATGATTCCTAGGGAAGCATTCGAAAGTCTGATATATGCGCAAGGGAAGGGTATCTAACCCAAAATCAACTTGAAAGGCTTCCACAATTATTGAGTGGAAGCCTTTGAGTTGATCCCCGTAATATGTGCAATCACTACACTAATACCAACAAAGCAGGTGAGTAACTTTTTCAAAATTTTTAATGGACCTCGTGATTGACCCTTGTAAGAAGGGATTCCCAAGACAAAATGTAGAAAGTGGATTTAACCTCCTATCCCAAGATTCTATTGTGTGTTTTGATGATTTTGAGAGTATTCCTCACAAACTATTCCAAATATCTATCCTAGATAATGTTGGTGAAAAAATCCCTAGAAAATAAAAGTTACTACATATATTTTAAAATTACGCTGAATTTAATGGTTGTTTCTTACAAAAAAGGGAAGCGGAGATGAAACTGATGAAGTGTTTGACCTTGAATCAACAATATGCAAAGAGAGATGAGATGTAATCTTTTTATTCGATGAACTCTATTTACATAAGAGAGAAGATTTTCTTTTTCTAGAATACAACAAGTTGCAAAACATAATTTCTTTCCAATCTTTGAACGATCTTTAATGCCAACCAATCATCACAAATTTATCAAATTTTCCAATTCTTTGTTTTAGACAAACACTTGAATGAAAAAATTTCTTGTAAACACTACAAATAGAAAAAAAAACAACCTTTGACTTTTCCCCTTTTCAAACAAAAAATAGAGATCCTAATCAAAAATAAAAAGTTGTCCAAGAAGAAGAATGAACTCACAACATAATTTCCCAAACTTAATTCATAATGCAACCAAAATGAAAAAGTAAGAAAAATTATTTGTCTAATGCAATCAAAAATCATTTTCAAATCAACAAAAATCCAAAACTCAAAATAGATCAATAAAACTTATTTGGAAGTCACCTGCTGATGAAGCCTAAAGATTATACCCTTGCAGCATGAAGTGAAAGATAAAACTATGAAACTTATGAAAAATAATATCAACACTTGAGAAATGATCAAATTCAGATAAAATATGCAAACCAAGATGTGAATTATCACTCAACGGGACAAAAAATTCATCCCAAGAAATGATGACAAATCTAGGCAAAGAGGAAAAGACTCAATACCAAAATGTTTCTAGAGGAATCATCGCAGGCAGCAGAAGAACATAGTGCAATGATCAAGGATCATTGCAGGAAATGATAAATATTACGTGACTGCCGTGACTAGTTTCCACACAAGGAGGGTAAATGACGAAGGACTCCAAAATAAAGATAAAACTAATAGAGGAAAGATTTCCAAATGAACTTTCACTAGAGAGTCAACATGGATCAACGACCTCGTGAATGAAAACAACAAAGTAGTTTCTCAAAAGAAAGGAAGAAAATTCAAAAGAGGATGATCCTCAGTATGGTCTCCAATCTATTTGATCGACAAATCGTAAGTGTTGGATTAACAAACTAATCTCCCTCGAATTTCACAAGAAATTAGAACAAAACATAGAATAATACAAGATTCTCCTTAGATTTAATTTTAATGTAAACTAGTTCAAAGAGGTACAAATGGAATACCATTTAAATGTCGTTTGTTCCTCGCGAATAAAGTCCTTGCTCCATCTTTGGATTCATGGGATATTGAACCTATCAATAAGTACAAACCAACAGAGAGAGGAATATATATATATATATATATATATATATATATATATATATATATATATATATATATATTCCAACAAAATATATGCATAAGATCAAGGAGTTATACAATAAAATTGGAGACAATTTTATAGGGAAGATATGTATCACTGCATTATATTGATGAAAGTGGAGAATACAACCTATGCCTTGATGTTGCAAGGTCCCTTCCAATGGCCCTTTGCTTCATATTTTCTCCAATGCTTTTGATGAAGAGTAGTCACAACATGACTTGGAAAGAAAAAGCAAAGTTATCACGCGTACAATCTTTAGTAGAATTCTTCATGCATAAGCCAACCTAGACTATCCCATGAGAGATAGTTATTTTTATAGGTTGAAGAGGGATGGATGAGGATATTAGGATGATCCCACTAAATCCTAGAAGTGAGGAAGATCCAAACTGATTTGGGGCCACCTCATCTTCTAGAAGATTCCATTCTAGAACTTTCGAGAATTTCACCTTTTTTCTCTTGTTTGAGCATCATCACACCCTAAGCACAAACAGCCTGTGACGATGCTGCAACCCATTTTTGTGTAGCATGTGAAGATCAAGCATCTTCGTACCCAAAGAATTTAGCAAGGTACGATGATCTCCTTTGATAGAGTTTTTAAGAAAAGAAAGATGATTCAATTTCTTGGGGAGAATGTCTCATTTCTTCAGCAGTTTTAGGGAACAAAGAAGTAAGAATTACATATTATTGGTGATCAAGGGGTGACCAAAATAATGTGTAAAACCTGGTTACTTGGTTGAGGGCCCATACAATATGGGATAATCCCAAAACGAACCTACGATATAAATTGGCAAGGAATAAAAATCTCTAAAGCTCAATGAGTGTGGTTGGAGATGGCCAATCATGAATGATATGGATCTTGGTTGGATCCACATACACCCCATTCTAATCAACAATGTAGAATTGGTACTAGACCATGTCCATGCCAAAGGAGCATTTTTCCAAATTTTCATATCTAGCTTGTGTCATCGCAGAGTGTGTAGAACCAGTTGAATATGATACAAGTGCTCCACCCAATTTTTGTTGTAGATGAGGATATTGTCTAGATAAACTACCCCAAAAGAATTGGTGAAATTCCGCAAGATATCATCCATCATCCTAATGAAATTTGTTGGGGCATTCATCAAACCAAAGGGCGTGAACAACCATTCAAAAATAAATTCTTTGGACTTGAAGGAAGTTTTCCATACATTTGTCTCCTCTATTGGGACCTGATGGTAGCTAAACTTTAGATCAATCTTATTGAAGTATTTTCCCCCCTTGAGTTTTTAAAGGAGATCATCGATTTGGGGAATCAAGTACCAATTCCTGACTGTGATTTTATTTAGGGCCTGGTAATCGATGCAGAGTCACCAGGTCCTGTATTTCTTCTACACAAGCATGATTGGGATTCCACGTGATGATGAGATGGGTCATATGTGCCTCTTTTGGATCAGTTCTTGGATTTGACGCTTGTTCTCCTCATTTTCTAATGAGAGTGGCAACAGACTAGCCCATTGGGTAGTGGTGCGTTGGGGGTCATATCAATTGAATTCTTGACCTGATAGTGTAGAGGTACCCCAGTGGGTGAGGTGAATATGTATTTGTATTCTTCCATGACCTTGTCCACTTGCTTCTTCTTCATGGAGAGATCGGTCGTGGAGGCCATGGATGTGGCTGAAACCTTTCACTCACTTTAAGAGTGAATCACAAAGAATACAAACTTCCTGGTATGAGAGATGAATTTATTTAATTGCTTGGTAGAGATCAAGAAAATGGCAGTAGGTGGGACTACCTTGGGTATCCTATACAATTTCTTGTTCAAAGTGATAATAACATTGTCAGGCCTAGAATCATATACAACATGACATTTCCATAAATAAGGTTGGCCCAAAATAACATCACAAAATTCAAGGGGAACGACATGACACAATACCTTGTCTTTGAAGGGATTCATGTCGTAGGACAAGAGACATTGTTGGCTGACACAAAGATCACTTTCTTGGTGGAGACATCCAATGGTGTATGGCTATGGGTGCAGTGTTGTTACCAGGGAGGGTTACTTGATGACCTCCATTAAGATCAGTTTATTATATCTACCACTATCAATGATGAAGTGCAGTGGAGTACCCTTCACCCACATCTGTGAACGAAAGAGATGCTCTCCTTCCTCTGGCTCATTAGGTTCACCGTGCTAGATCTTGGTCATAGAAATGGTGGAACTGGGTTCCACGTGAATAATATGTCTCCCCTTTTTTAGTTCTGACTATGATTCAGAACCTGCATATGAGTTAGACGCTTTCACCTCATACACCAATGACTTCTTTGAGCAGAAATAAATAGTGTTATGCCAGGGTTTCTTATGGAAGTTGCACCACTTCTTGGTGTCTTTCTTCATATTTCCATTTTCTTTCTTTGTTTATGGCTTAGATGTGTTGT
>SNQJ01S0259295.1:0-12335 GCA_010110895.2 Picea sitchensis | reverse complement strand
CAAGATGTGAGGATGGTCATCTTCGAAAACCAATCAACGATTACAAACATGCAGTCATTTCCATGCTTGGTGGACGGAAAACCAGACATGTAATCCATGGAGATGGATTCCCATGGATTCTTAGGAATAGGGAGAGGGGTGTATAATCCTTTCTTCTTGATGGTTGTCTTGGCAATGGCATGGGCAGTGCAAGATTTTATATACTTGTTGACGTCCTATCGAATTTTTGGCCAATAAAAATGTTTCTAAAGATCAGCCACAATTTTCTCTACGCCAAAATGTCCTGCCACCTAACTGTAGTGGAAATCCCAAATAAGCTTTGCACGATCACCTGTAGGAACATAGAGATATCCCAGGTGGAATAAGATTTTGTTCCTAATGTGAAAATCAGTGACAGTGGTGCATGTACCCAAGAGCTGATATGTGGTGGCGAAGTCTAGATATTGTTGGTAAAGTTGGGGCAACTCTAATTTTTCATGTCCACGGGAATGGAGCATAGTGGTGAGTGAAACCACAAGAGGTCGATTGAGGCAGACAGTGACATGATTGGAGATACTTGTCTTATACTTGATGTTGATATGGAAATGTTGCAGGTAGGTGGACCACTTCTGATGGTGGTCATTCTGCAATTTCCCCTGTGTCTGTATGAACTACAGAGGCTTGTGATCAGTGTGTATGATATTCTCTTTCCCCAGATTGTAATGTTTCCATTAATGGCAGGCTTGTACAATGGAATACATTTCCTTGTCATATGTGGGGTATTTTTGGATAGTATCGGAGAGTGTCTCACTATGGTATGCCACTGGATGCCCGTGTTGAGTGAGAATTTCACCCACAACATAGTCAGATGCATCAGTCTCAATCTCGAATGGTTGTTGCAAATCGGTCAAGGAGAGTACTGGAGATGAGAACAAACAATGTTTTAGATCATCGAATTCTCATTGTTTCTCCTTCCCCCATAAGAACTTGGCCATAACACCTCCCTTGGTCACCTGGATGAGGGCCCATGCAATATGGGATAATCCCAACACAAATCGTCGGTAGAAATTTGCTAGTCCCAGGAATATTTGAAGCTCGGTTAGTGTGGGCGGGGCTGGCCAGTCACGGATGACTTGGATCTTAGCTAGATCAAAATGTACCCCATTCTCATCAACAATGTATCCCAAGTATTGGACCATGTTCATGTCAAAAGAGCATTTTTCCAAGTTGGCATAAAGATTGTGTTGTCGCAGAGTGCTCAAAACCTGATGAATATGTCGCATGTGCTCCTCCCACGTTCTGTTGAAGATGAGGATGCCATCCAAATATATTACCACAAAGGAGTTTGTGAAGGGTCTCAATACATCATCCATCAACCTTGTGAAAGTGGTTGGTGCATTTGTTAAGCCAAAGGGTATGACTATCCATTAGTAGGGACCTTATTTAGACTTGAAGGTTGTCTTCCATACATTAGTGTTTTCGATGGGACCCTGGTGGTAGCCATACTTCAGGTCAATCTTGCTGAAGAAATTTTCCCACTTAAGTTGGTCAAGAAGGTCATCAATCCTAGGAATTGGGTAGTGATTCCTGGCTATGATTTTGTTTAAGGCTCTGTAATCAATGCCGAGTCGCCAAGTCCCATCTTTCTTCTGCACTAGAACAATCGGGCTTTTGCAAGGGGAGGATTTGGGTCTGATGTGCCCCTTTTGAATAAGCTCTTGGATCTGATGCCTAATTTCTTCATTCTCCATCAGCGAGCACCAATAGACTGGTCCATTAGGTAGAGTTGTGTCGGGGGTCATATCAATTGGATGCTTGACTTGGCAGTGTGTCGGTACCCCTGTAGGTGAGGCGAGGAAGTCTCTATATTCTTCCATGATCTCATCCACTTACATCTGCTACAAAGAGAGGCATTGTGTAGAGGCCATGGATGTGGCGGTGACCTTCTTTTTACTGTGATAATGGATCACAAAGAAGACAAACTTCCTGGTCTATGAAATGAACTTACTGCATTACTTAGCAGAGATTAAAGAAATAGCAGTAGGCGGTGCCACCTCTAGGATCATGTACAATTTTCTACCTAAAGTAATAATAACACTGCAGGTTCTAGACTCATACATAGCATGACGCTTCCACAAATATGGTTGTCCTAAAAGAACATCACAAACTTCAAGGGGATAAATATTCACAGTACCTCATCTTTGAAAGCCTTGATGTCATAGGGCAGACAACATTGTTGGTTGACATGGAGATCTCTTCCTTGACAAAGTTAGTCGATGGTGTAGAGTTGTAGGTGCAATGTCATTGGCAGGTTCAGTCACTTGAAAACCTCTGCTAAAATCAAGTTCTTCTTACTACCGTTGTCGACAATGAAATTAATCAAAACCCCCTTAACCCACATCTTCAAGTGAAAGAGGCATTGCCCTGCCTCTAGTTCTTCTGGTTCGCTTGGCCGGACTTTGGTGGTAGCGACCGTGGCACTGGGTTCAACATCGATAATTCGCTTCCCTCCTTCAGGATTTGACTTGGAATCAGAATCGGCCTCTAACTCGGAAGCCTTCAGCTCGGCCATGAGGGACTTCTTGGAGCAGCGTTCGTCGGTGTTGTGCCAAGGACTTTTATGGTACTGACACCATTTTCTTGTGTCCTTCTTCATCTTCTCATTGCCCTTCTTTTGTTACGGCTTGGATGGATTTTCTTGAGGGAGGCCATCTCGACTTGGTCCCTTGTTGTGTGGGTTGGGGTTGTCTTTGCCCTGCTTCGGCTATGAGGGGTTTCAAGATCCAAACTCTCATCATTTTTGCTTAAATTTATGCTCGATATTGACAGTGTACCTATAAGTCGTGCCCAATGAGGCGATGTCCAAGAACTCTATTTCTGTCTAAATGTATCTATGCAAACAGCCACGATATTTGAGCACTAGATGATGCTCAGAATATTTGATACCCAATTTGGTGTGTAGGGTATGGAAATTATTGGTGAAGTTTGGTACTGTCTAGTCCCTTTCTTGGCGTAGGGTGGTCAATCTGGTGTACTGGTCCTCGTAGCTTCCAATAGGGTAGTATTGTTCTTTAATGGCATCCCAGAAGGAGTCCCATGTAGGGGCCACCAAAAAAATTGTAGATTCCTCCATGGCCCTTTGCTCAAAGTAAGTATCCCACCAGTATTTAACATAGGGAAAAACCATGAGGAGTGAAAAATTGATCTTTTCTCTATCGAAAAAATTGTGGACTGAAAAATATCCTTCGAGCAGATTCAACCATTTATCTATAGCATTCGCATCTATCATTCCTTCAAATAATGGAATATCAAAATTTACATGTACCATGAATGGGGTTGCATGGCCGCTTGAAGAAGATGCTTCTCCCGTGGGCAACTATCGAAGTATCTACGTGAAGTTTTCCATCATTTCGTTCCTTTATCGCACGAGGGCTTCCTCGAGCAACATTTTAATAGGATCTCCTTCTCCATCATCTTTATTTTTGTCTCCGATGGGTTTTTGTCGGGATCAATGAGACCGATCTAGTAATGGCCCCTCTGATACCACTCTGAAGAGCAGACCGCTCTGATACCATTGATCTGAATTTAGGAGAAGAATGAACTGATTATCAAACTGAATACAATAAAAACAGATATAGAAAGAATAACAAAAATATCCAGTGAACAATATCTTCTATTAAATAATGAAATAGGTTGAAACTGTAAAACTGCAGAACCAAAACTTGCTCGAATTGTAGTAGCTATCTCTGAGAGGATATGTGGCTTCTACGTGCATCATTCTAAGAAGAATGGATTACAATGAGGCTCCAAAACCCCTTTTAATATTACTCATGAATGCAAAAACTCTAGACATCCAAAAACCTAACCCTAGAAGGTGAAACGCCAAACTTCATGTGGGCCCTATGCCTAAGTTGGTGTAATTTGGTACCTCAACTTCCTAGGGTCATAACTTTTGCATATGACCTCCATTTTATCCACATGATAACCCGTTGGAAAGGCATTTCAAAGAGATACAAATTCCATCGTCAAAATCTGACTCAGTCCACAGTCAGACTGTGGTGAGTCAAAAGAACAATGTTTAGGGCCCCAAAACATCCCTGGAAGTACAGCAAGATGTGCTGACATGAAAACCTATAAAATAAGCCAGTTGGATTAGGCGAAAGGCCACCCGTATCCACCTGGAGAATGTGTGAGGCTTCAGACAGCACCAGAAGTGTATAACACACAATTATAAAGCAGTACAAAAATACATGTGCAGGATGTGCACAATCATCTGATTGATGACCTCGGTTTGGCCATCGGTTTGGGAATGGAAAGTAGTGGATTTTGTGAGCTTGGTGTCCAATAGAGACCAGAGACTCAACCAAAAGGTGTTGAGGAACCTGTTGTCTCGATCGGAGATGATGTTATGTGGTATCCCAAAGTGGACCCAAACTCGTTCGAAGAAAATCTTGGCAGTATCTAACGTTGTGACAGTCTTCTTACAAGTTGTGAGCATGGCCATATTCAAAAAATGATCAACGACCACAAACACACAGTCATTTGTGTGCTTGGTAGATGAAAAACCAGACATGTAATCCATGGAGATGGATTCCCACGGCTTCTCGGGAATAGGAAGAGGTGTGTATAATCCTTGTTTCTTGATGGTTGGCTTGGAAATGGCATAGGCAGTGCAAGATCTGATATATTTGTTGACGTCCTATCAAATTTTTGGCCAATACAAATGTTTCTAAAGAACAGCCATAGTTTTCTCTACGCAAAAATGTCCTACCACTCAACTGTAGTGGGCTTCCCAAATCATCTTTGCACGCTCGATTGTAGGAACGCAGAGATGGCCCAGGTGGCATAAGAGTTTGTCCTGAATGTGAAAATCAGTGACAATGGTGCATGTACCCAAGAGAATATATGTGGTGGCGAAGTCTGGATCTTGCTAGTAAAGTTGGGGCCACTCCGATGTTTCATTTCCACAAGAATGGAGCACAGTAGTGAGTGCAGCCACAGGAGGTCGACTGAGCCAGTCAGTGACACAATTGGAGATACATGTCTTATACTTGATGTTGAGATGGAACTATTGTAGGTAGGTGGACCACTTATTATGGAGGTCATTCTGCAATTTCCCCTATGTTTGTATGAACTCTGGAGGCTTATGATCAGTGTGTATGATTGTCTCTTTCCCCAAAATGTAATGTTTCCATTGACGGAAGGCTTGTAAAATGGAATACATTTCCTTGTCATAGGTGGGGTATTTCTGGACAGTATTGGAGAGTGTCTCACTATGGTATGCCACTGGATGCTCGTGTTGAGTGAGAATTGTGCCCACAGCATAGTCATACGCATCAGTCTCAATCTCGAATGGTTGTTGTAGATCGAACAAGGAGAGTACTGGAGTTGAGCACAAACGATGTTTCAGATCATCGAATGCTCATTTTTTCCCTTCCCCCACATGAACTTGGCCCTACCACCTCCCTTGGTCACCTAGCTAAGGGCCCATGCAATATGGGAGAATCCCAACATGAACCTTCGGTAGAAATTGGCTAGTCCCAAGAAGCTTTGAAGCTCGGTCAGTGTGGTCGGGGCTGGCCAATCACGAATGACTTGGATCTTAGCTGGATCAACATGTACCCCATGCTCATAAACAATGTAGCCCAGTTATTGAACCATGTTCATGCCAAAAGAGCATTTTTCCAAGTTGGCATAAAGCTTGTGCTGTCATAGAGTGCTCAAAACCTGTTGAATATGTCGGATGTGCTCCTCCCACGTTCTGTTGAACATGAGGATGTCATCCAAATATACAACCACAAAGGAGTTGGTGAAGGGTCTCAATGCATCGTCCATCGACCTCATGAAAGTGGTTGGTACATTTGTTAAGCCAAAGGGCATGACTAGCCATTCGTAGAGACCTTCTTTATACTTGAAGGTTGTCTTCCAAACATCAATTGGTTCAATGGGAACCTAGTGGTAGCCAAACTTCAGGTCAATCTTGTTGAAGAACGTTTCCCCCTTGAGTTGGTCAAGAAGGTCATCAATCCTGGGAATGGGGTAGTGGTTCCTGACTATGATTTTGTTTAAGGCTCTGCAATCAATGCAGAGTCGCCAAGTCGCTTCCTTCTTCTGCACCAATACAATCGGGATTCTATAAGGGGAGGATTTGGGTCTGATGTGCCCCTTTTGAAGAAGCTCTTGGATCTGACATATGATTTCGTCATTCTTCATCAACGAGTGTTGATAAACTGGTCCATTAGGTAGAGGTGTGTCGGGGGTCAGATCAATTGGATTCTTGACTTGGTAGTGTGTCGGTACCCTTGTAGGTGAGGCGAAGATGTATCTATATTCTTCCACGATGCCATCCACTTGCTTCTGCTGCAAATAGAGGAGTTTTGTAGAGGCCATGGATGTGGTGGAAAACTTCTTCTTACTGTGAGCACAGATCACAAAGAAGACGAACCTCTCAGTCTGTTAAATGACCTTACTGCATTGCTTAGTAGAGAATAAATAAATAGCAGTAGGCGGTGCCACCTCTGGGATCCTGTACAATTGTCTACCAAAAGTAATAACAACATTGTGGGGTCTAGACTCATACACAGCATGACGCTTCCACAAGTATGGTTGTCCTAAAATAACATCACAAAATTCAAGAGGATAAATATCACACAGTACCTCATCTTTGAAAAGCGTGATTTCATAGGGCAGATGACACTGTTGGCTGACATGGAGATCTCTTCCTTGACAAAGTCAGACAATGGTGTAGGGTTGTGGGTGCAGTGTCGTTGGCAGGTTCAACCGCTTGACAACTTCTACTGAAATCAGTTTCTCATGACTACCGCTATCGAAAATGAAATGAATCGGAGCCCCCTTGACCCACATCTGCGAGTGAAAGATGTGTTCCCCTTCCTCTGGTTCTTCTGGTTCAATTAGACGTACTTTGGTGGTAGAAACCGTGGCACTGGTTTCAACATCGATAATCTGCTTCCCTCCTTCAGGATTTGACTCGGAATAAGAATCAGCCTCTGACTTGGAAGCCTTCATCTCGCCCACGAGGGACTTCTTGGAGCGGCATTTTTCAATGTTGTGCCAAGTAATTTTATGTTGCTCACACCATTTTCTTGTGTCCTTCTTCGTCTTCTCGTTTCCCTTCTTGTGTTGTGGCTTGGACGGATTTTCCTGAGGGCGGCCATCTCAACTTGGTCCCTTATTGTGTGGGTTGGGGTTTCCTTTTCCCTACTTTGGTTGTGAAGGGTTTGCAGATCCAAACTCTTCTCGTTTCTTCTTAAATTTCTTCTCAATCTTGACAGTGTATCTATAAGCTGTGCCCAATGAGGCAATGTCCAGGAACTTCATTTATGTTTCAATGTATCTATGAAAACAGTCACAGTATTTGACCACCAGATGACGCTCATAATATTTGATACCCAATTTGGTGTGTAGGGTATGGAAATTATTGGTGAAGTCTAGCACTGTCTAGTCCCTTACTTGACATAGGGTGGTCCATCTGGTGTATTGGTCCCCGTAGCTACCAACAAGGTAGTAGTGTTCTTTAATGGCATCCTGGAAGGAGTCCCATGTAGGGGCCACCACAAAAATTGTAGATTCCTCCATGGCCCTTTTCTCGGAGTAAGTATCCCACCAATATTTAACATGGGGAATGGCCTTGAGGAGTGCAAAAGTGATCTTTTCCCTATCGAAAAAATTGTGGACCAAAAAATATCCTTCGAGCAGATTCAACCATTTATCTACAGCATCTGCATCTATTAGTCCTTCAAATAATGGAATATCAAAATTTACTTGTACCTTGAAGGGGGTTGCATGGCCGCTTGATGAATATGCTTCTCCCGTGGGCAACCGTCGAAGTATTTGCGCGAAGTTGTCCATCATTTCCTTCCTTTTTCATGCGAGGGCTTCCTCGAGCAACATTTTAATAGGATCTCCTTTTCCATCATCTTTCTTTTTGTCTCCCATGTGTTTTTGTCAGGCTCGGTGCAGTCGATTTGGTAATGGCCTTATTGGTTCGAGTCCCAACTTCTTGTACCCAGACCTTGTCGGGGACATGCACAAAGAAAAAGAAATTAAGAGAAGACTATTATGATACCACTGATCCGGATTTAGGAGCAGAATGAACTGATTAACAAACTGAATACAATAAACATAGAGATAGGAATAATAACACAAATATCCAGTGAACAATATCTTCAATTAAATCATTAAATAGGTTGAAACTGTAAAACTGCAGAACTGAAACTTGCGTGAATGGTGGTAGCTATCTCTGAGAAGAGATGTGGTTGCTACGTGCATCCTTCTGAGAATAATCGATTACAATGAGTCTCCAAATGCCCTTTTTATATTACTCATGAATGCCAAAACCCTAGACATCCAAAAACCTAACCCTAGAAGGTGAAACGCCAAAATTCATGTGGGCCCTATGGGTAAGTTGGTGTAATTTGGTACCTCAACTTCCTAGAGTCGTAACTTTTGCATATGATCTACGTTTTAAGGCACGTGACAGCCCATTGGAAAGGTCTTTTAGAGAACTACACATTTCATCGTCAGACTCTGACTCCGTCTACAGTTTTACTGTGGCGAGTCAAAAAAACAATGTGTAGGGCCCCAAAACAACCCTGGAAGTACAGAAATATGTGATGACATGAAAACATACAAAATAAGCCAGTTGGATTAGCCGAGAGGCCACCCGTATCCACCTGGAGAATGGGTGAGGCTTCAGACAGCCCTAGAAGTGTAGAACTCACAATTATAAAGCAGTACAGAAAGACGTGTTTCATCAAAAATGGACACGAGGAGCCAATTGGAATAGGTGGGTGGTCACGAATATCCACCTGGATCAAAATAACGCATCGAAAAACATAACTTTTGAAAAAAACAATGCATGCGTTTATCATCAATACATCGAAATATACAATGAAAAAATGAGTGAGAATTTGAGTTTTTTGTTTATAAGGGAAAACTTTATTCATTGTTTTATTGTTTTCCAGATTCTAGAGAGAATATTTGTGTAACAGATATTTATCAGCAAATATTTCCAAGTGGGTGGGTTTTTTTTGAAGAGCCAAATTCGAGGGGGACTACTATACATCACATAGAAATCTACAAAGGAGAAATTTCAATCATATGATTTCATCTTATTAATCATTTTGATCATTCTCTTATTTGATTCAAACAATTTTCAATGCATCCCAAACAAAAAGAAAGGGTTTCATACTTACCTTCAATATTTGAAGCCCTAATTTCCTTACTATTCTTTTGTTTTCTCCTTCTAAATTTCGCAGGAAGAAAAAAAATTAAGCACAATTTCTTTATAGGGTTTTGTTATTTATATATGGGTGTTTCCTATCCATTGTAATGAAACCACTCATCGCATTATATCCTAAATCATCATGTTGTTTTCAGTTTTTCTTTTTAAATGTCTTCACGGTGATCGATGTGCTCTTTACACAGTAAGAGCGTTGGAGAGTATTTGTTTGTAAACAACACCGCTTTATTTCAATTCGAGATATTATTAAAAATCTTTTTCGTGTTCGACTGTGCACATTTATTACAAAGCACACCATTGGTTTTAAAATGGAAAAATCATTGTTTTATATGGAAATCGTCATTTCTTAAATTTCTTCAGTGCTCGATGATTCTTAATAAATAGTACTTAGGAATCTGTGCTTTTCTTAATTCAAAAAGCACCAACTGAATACAAAAATTTGTACGTTTTCAATTTCACATCAACATTATTATACTATATCGGTGTGTATATGTATGTATGACACTTTGGTGCATACAAATTTTATTAAGACCCAGTGCGAATTATCTTAATATATGTACCGGGTTCTTCTTTTTTTAAATAATAATTTTTATATATTTTTTTCTCAAGGATATTTTGAAAATTCCAAGGGACAAACAAGAGGAAAACAAAGATATTTCGGTAGGGATGTCCAAAAAAGTGTATAAGAAGATGTTAAAATAAATGAACATCATTTTGTTGCAAGAGGAGCCATCCCAACTACAATGTGCAGCAGAGGTATGTAATCATTTTTTTTATTCTCTTATGTACATTGAATTTAAGTATTGCGTGAAATACTAAATTTCAATTGTTTTGTTGCAGAAAAGAAAAATAAATAGAATCCATTCATCACATAAGATAGGACGACGAGAAATAGAATGGTTGATCGCAAACTTTGTGAGTATTTACATTTTCGACATTTCTTAAGATTTCATGTTTGTTGTGATATTTATATTTAAATAATTAATTTACACTTGTCCATGGATGCCTTCCACTAGGTGCTAACATACAAAGAGGATCCAACCCATGAATTGATAAAAATTGGGTTAAGTATGGGTTGTGAGTATATGTTGAAGAATGAAAGTTTAATTGAACAATTTGTAAGTAACTATGTTGTTTAACTTTCCTTGTTTTATAATTAATGAAAAAACAAGAAAACTTTATATTGATTATATTGGCTATGCTTTGTCATTCCATATTAAACATGCAGGAAACAATATATGGAATTCAGACATCAAAGAAGATTTTGAGAGAATTCATGAAGCATGTCTTCAAAAGAATGTGTATTTTTTATGAAATACTTGATGCTAAGGTATATTTTTTGTATTTATTTACGCAATCATGTGTGTGTGTGTGTGTGTGTGTGTATATATATATATATATATATATATATATATACTTATTACAATTTATTACTATGTTTGTAGATGGAAGATGAAGGAGAAGAACATAAAAAAACAAACAAGTTGATCATCAAGAAAACATTATGTTAAAAAAACAAAGTGCAATACCACCTACAAATGATGAAGAAATGAGGCATGTACACAGCTTGAGCAATGTCAACAGTTCAATTGATGAACGACAATCAATATAATTGAATGTTACTGCAAGTTGTATGTTTTGGAATATTTATCTCTAAAAATCAGGGACTGTGTTTAATGTACTCAACATATTGTCCTAATTGCATGAGGACATGTTACCAATAAGTCTAACAATTACAAATTTGTTGCAATTTTATTATTGTACTAGACTTGTACGTTGTCTCATTTTGTATGACAATGGGTCTCTTATTCATATATAATAAAATGTGTTTCTTATTTCATTGCATTGTTGAATGTTGTAAAATGTTGCGTTCTTGATTAAATACTGTGTAGATGGTTTACATTGATACAAATAACATAGGTTTAATTGATTGGATAACACATTAATGCAATAACATAAATATTAAACAATATTGTTATAAAAAAATATTTGATTTTGAAATAAATAATTGAAAATTTATAAAAAAAAAACAATGAATTAAATCATATACATATCAGTGCATTGTATTCTTTTGAACTCACTAAAGCTATAATATAGACATCGGGGCATTGTGAGGAGTCATACGCACTGGGACATATTAATTATAATAATGTGTCGGCACATACTATTAGAAAAATGCATCGTTACATAAATGATATAAAACATACAATAATATTAATAATTTTAAAATTGTACGGTGCTCATGTTTGAAATATTAACCAGTGCGCTAAAATTTTGATCGTGTTGGTGCATTATGTTTATTATACGCACCATTCAACTAAATATTAATTAGGTGTCGATTCCTTTCCTATATTATACACACCAATGCATACTAAAAACAATGTTATGAACATATCGCTACATACTAATTACAAAAGCACAGGGACGCATTCTTTATTAAACGCACCAAGTCTCTGAATAACATTATCGCACTAGGGCTAACTATAACTTAACAGCATCAGCACGTACTAATCCTAAAGCGCATCAGTGCTATCTATAACTATATCACACCAGGATAGACAAATACTAAAGCGCATCGGTGCACCATAAGATAAGAACGCGGAATCGGTGTGTAGTAATTATAAGAGCGTTGATGCTCTACATACGATGAAAAAAGGGGAACCGGTGCATATTAGTTATAAACACACCAGGGATTTTTTTTATTATATTCAAGTCCAGAGAATTTTTATTATATTATTGTGTCGGTGTGTTTGATTATATTGACGTACCGGTGCATGTGTTTCAATACCGCATCGGTTCGTTTTGACAAGAAACGCATCGAAAAAAAAAAAACCTTTGCTACAACCTCCCCTCGCCCAAAAAAATTTTGTTATATAGAAAATTCGCTAAAACCTATGCATCCAATAGAGGAAGTTGTAGCAAAGGTTTTTTTGAAATATTTTCCAAATTTTTTTACACTAAAAACCTTCGCTAGAAGGTGTTCTCTTGTAGTGTTTAAGGCCTTTTTTAACCAATTTTCAACATAATCTATCATTGGTACAATAGTTACTTTTTCCCTTACTTTTATGTCAAATAACAAACTTTCCATATCTCT
>SNQJ01S0259292.1:1555-12335 GCA_010110895.2 Picea sitchensis | reverse complement strand
CTCTCCAAGTAGCTTCCTTAAAAACATCTTCTAGGTCACTTTGCCCACTTTCCTTATTTTAGGGTTAACCCACTTCTAATTTCTCCATTATATTTATTATTTAAATAATTTATTTTGTATTCACTTTGAATTATAGTACACTCGTCACTTAACTTTATTATTTACCTTATAAAATCCCTTAAACCACTTTGAATACTTTTACCTTTTGGGGCTTCTAGATGACATGTGAGGGTCCTCCAACTTCGTAAGGCCATAACTCTCAAACCGTGAGGAGTTATGTGACATTCCACATACCACCGGAAATGGAATGACAAGCACTATCCATATAGGATAGTTTCCCTGACAAATTCACTATCCTTCATCTCATTATTCCATAATTAAGCATGGGTTCTCTTACTTCGCAAAACGTTTTCCCGTGAGGGATTTCACCATAAGGGGACCACTTTGGAGTTCATCCATATTTACTTCTTATAAACCATGAAAACAAAATAATGAGTCATATTTACATCAAACAATATTGGGTCCATTACCCAAACCTTTGTTCTATGGGGCTTTCTTCAAGGGTTGACATCAATGACAACCAACCTTAATCAACAAATATGACATAACTGTCCATGATATAGTAAAAACCTGGTGGGGAAATCCAAGTAAGTTCAAAAATGATACCCATGGTATATATTCTACAGCCTCTTGTGATGCTCATATCTTATACATTTCCATGATGCTCTGTAGATTGTTTTTTAAGAAAACTCTTGTGCACTTTACCATGGACTGGGTTCCCATAATCCATGAGGTTGCTGAGGGATATACTTTTGATTGGGGAAAAATATTGTCAGATAACTTATCCAAGAAAATTGGGGAATACAAATCTCATAAGTCGAAAGGAGAACATGCTCCTTTTTACATGTTTGCATATATTATGGATTCAATTTGTTTCAGGACCCCATTTCCTCTTATGAATTGGAGCTGGACTCCAACTGTCACCAAGCCCATACATTTTTATCATGCTAAGTTATGGGAAGAGAATTCAAAGGAATCCTCTTATGAAATTTGTCATAACGTGGTCATTCCAATTCATGAAGCTATCTATGGTCACCCTCCCCCCAAAATTTCAGAAAAAAATCAGGGAAAATTTAGGTGCTATTGAAGATTGGTATATTGAGGAAAGCTTCTCCTACATCAGAGTGTTCGGTTGTTATATATCTCCTCATGATCTTCCCATATTCTTACCAAACAAACTGGTTTGCATAGATGTATCACATCAAACATTTACTAGAGGAATAACCAAAGAGTTGAGGGAAGCACAAAAAAGAGTTTGGCCAACCTTTCCCATACAAGTTGGTGTGTTTTCATTATCTGATTTTGGACATGCTAAGGTGGAA
Organism: Picea sitchensis; assembly: GCA_010110895.2. Lineage (NCBI taxonomy): Eukaryota > Viridiplantae > Streptophyta > Pinopsida > Pinales > Pinaceae > Picea > Picea sitchensis. The sequence goes on along the minus strand of SNQJ01S0259292.1, from coordinate 10,953 downwards.
GCTGATGCCTTAGAAGATATAAAATTGGTTGACATTGATTACAAAAGGCATGATCCACATAGGGTGGTTTAAAATCATTTATCTCAATTCAATATGAAAAGATACATCCATGAAGATTCACCCTATGATGAATTTTTCAGAGGACTAAGATCTTATGATGAAGTTGTTATCAGATTTCAAAATTTTCCTCAAGATCAATAGTCAGGCTTCCTCATCTTTCAGAAGCACTAAAGGAACAGTCTACCCAAACTCTTGCAAGGAGAACAAGGACTTAACCCAACTTCACAGGTGACATAATCAATAGAGCCCAAGCAACATAGCTTTCTTGAAGACAAAGCTATGGAAGTGGAAAAGGATGTAAATACATTGTCTAGGGATGTAATAATTATAGGGATATCCATACCAGGAAAAAATGAGCAAGAACTATTAGCATCATTTGAATCTTTTATGAAGAAGGGGCAAACTTTTCCTCTGTCATTACCAAATATTGAAACTCTAGTGAAAGATACCACAAAACAAGAAGGATCTACTACACTTACTTCTTCCATACCATTATTAACTCCACTAGCAACAAGTTCTGAGTTACCTAGTTCAAAGGTTATCGATATAGATTACTTGACACCCATTAAACCTGAAGAATATTTTGATTGAACAATTGCATAATGATATGCAACAGATGGAAGTGACTGCCAGAGATAACATCAATTTTGATATTAATCAAATCATATAGGGTTTTGAGCAACAAATTAAGAAGTTAGAAGACAAATTAGAAGTAAGTGTTCAAAATCAACACTTGAATAATAACATGCTTTCCAAGAAAGATAAGTTAGTAAAGAAGTTGTAGAACCGAATAAACTTATTCAAGAGAACAAGAATGGATATTTCCACATTCAAGAAGCAAGCATCAGAAGTAAATGAAAAGTTGAAAATTGTCCAACAAGATCAGTATGAAAATATAGATATTATCCAAATACATTATTAAGTGGCCAATAACTCCTTAAAGAATATTTATGAAGAGGAGAGGGAAGCCTGTATGACCAAGTCCAAATTCCAAGAATTCATGGTATGGAGAAGAAAACTCAATGTGCCTGGGATTGCTCATTTTTCACAGTTTGAGCAGATAAAGGGAGAAATGGCTTTAAAATAATGGGAAACTAATATCGAAGAAAGTAAGATATTAACGATAGAAGCAAAAGAGGCTTGTATTAATTCTCTTTCAGCAACAGATTTAGAAATGACTGAGATTGATGTCAATGGTATTCATGATACAGTTGTACAAATTGAGATCAGAAAGAGCAAAGAGAATCTCAAGAAAAGAAGAGAGAATGTGAAAAATGATATCCAACAGGTAAATCTTGTTGATTTATAGATGGTCAATGATCTGTTGGTAAAACCAAGTTTACAACATCAGACTACACAACAGGCAGTTGTGAAAATTCAAGAGAAATTACCATTGGTACACAAATTGTTTTTCTCATTTGAGTTAAATGAAAATATCGAACCTTCCAAGTTCGTTGTGGCACTAATGGAACTACATGCTCAACTCAATGATAAAAAAAAACCAAGTACATTTGCGAGAAAATAAAGGGCAAGTCAAGTGCCAGCAAGCAAAATAAATCTCAGCAAATCGAAAAAATATCTTCATTGTTTATTTTAGTTTTCATTGTATTCTATTTTGAGATTGAAGAATGCGGAATGTATAACTATGTTTTTTTAAGATATTTTTGCATAAACAAACAAATCTAATATCTCCTCGAGGCTTCTTCTTGCCGAATGTAAAAGATAACTTATTGAATATCAATTAGAAAGAGAAGACAAAGATTCTATGTCTCATTTCCTTGAGTTATGTGCTTTCTGTGTATTTCCATTTCCTAATCATATTTTCTTCACTCAATGGTTCTTGAAGATTCAAAGAACAAAATTTAGTAATAAATCTACTATGATCTATATATTGGAAGTTTGTTCAGTTACAAAGTTTCCTTTGTTATTATTGTAAGTAAAACAAGACATGTATCTGCGTAATTTTTCTCATTTTAAATCAACTATCAAGGATTTCTCCTTCATAATTATTCTACTGCGGATAAGGTAAGATTTATCTGTATTTGATACCTTACTTTATTTTGACAGTCTTTTGTTAATCAATTCTACTTTTCATAAGATCGAAATTTTAAAAAACTCAAAGAAAGAGACCTTGCCTCTATGTTTTCTAATCATTAGAATTCATTTGAAGTTGCATCTTAAAACTGAAGGTAGAAAAGAATTACAAAAACCATTCTCTTAAATATTTGGATGCCTGACATTATTTTGTGAGCCTATAATAAATCTTAGAAACAACACTAACCATAATCTGCTACAGTTTATGAAGACACGAGGAAAATTCCAGAATGACCGCCATCAGGAGTCATCCACACACTTGCAATAGTTCAACCTCAATATCAAGTATAAAACATATAGTACCAACCGGGTCATTTATTGCCTCAGTCGATCTCCACTTGTGACACTCACCACGATGCTAGAATCTTGCAGCCATGAGACCTCCGAATGGCCCCACCTCTATGAGAAATATCGTGACTTCACCAACACCTACCAGATGTTTTGCGCCAACAAAGATGTCACTAATTTCCATCTTCAGGATGGGATGTTATGCCATATGGTCTATCTCTGTGTTCCATCAAGAAAGTGAGTGGATATGGTTTGGGAATCCCACTACAGTCAGGAGGCAGGACATTTCACTGTCGAAACGATAGTGGCAGTGCTGCAACAACATTTTTACTATCTAGAGCTTCGACATGATGTCAACAAGTATATCAGGTACTGCACTGCATGTGTTATTTCCCAAACGACCACTAAGAAAAAAGGCATGTACACCCCTCTTCCTACTCCTAAAAATCCCTAGGAATCCATCTCAATGGAATACATGTCAGGCCTTCCATCCACCAATTAGGGAAATGAATTTGTTTTTATGGTTGTTGATCTCTTTTCCAAGTTGGCGATTATGGATTCCTGCAAGAAAAGCATCACAATGGAGGTCACTACCAAGCTATTCTTTGAACCAGTGTGGGTACATTTTGGTATCCCACAAACCATTATCTTATATTGGGACAACTAGTTCCTCATCACATTCTGGTCAAGCCTCTGGTCATTGTTGGACACCAAGCTCACCAAATCCACTGCCTTCCACCCCTAGACGGATGGCCAAACTGAGGTCATCAATTGAATGATCATCCATATCCTTCACATGTACAATTCCAAGCACCCACACACATGGGAGGAGATTCTTCCTTATGTTCAACACAGCTAAACCAGAGCCATACATAGCTCAATCAACCACATCCCCTTTCAGGTGGGGTTGGGATTCCAACCATTGGATCCCATGGATGTTGCACTACCCCTTGTGACCACCCAGGCCGACTCGTCCCATGCTCTAGCTGACGCTGAAAAAGCCTCAAGATTCATTGAGTGGATCTAGAACATCCACCAATAGGTTCAATATATTTTACATAAGTCCAATTCCAAGTACAAGAAGCGCCATGATCAACACCAGGTGCCACACAGGTTTTAGATGGGAGACAAAGTTTGGTTGCACTTGTAGAAAGAAGGCCTTACAGGTCCTCATCGGAAGCTTCTTCCACTCCATTATGAACCTTAAACCATCACCAAGGTTGTGGGTGACAATGATTTTGAGCTCAACATTTCCCCCTTCCTTGGCTTGCACCGAGTGTTCAATGTGGACCTCCTTCGGCCATATTTTCCACCATTATTGGACACCTTGGAGATCGCATAACAATCGACACCAATAGAGCTCAATCCTGACTGCATGGAATAGGAATCCACTGATAATATCATGGACACATAGGTTAAGGGAACTCACCAATAGAGGATCCAACTTTATCGGGTTGTCAAAGCAAGGCAACTCCTACACCAAGGCAAGTGGCTCACCCGGGCCCAAATTTAGCAGAAATTTTCTCGTCTGATGCTTAAACTCAATGCAATGGAGACCATTTCCTACTAAGGGGGAAATATTGATCCAGGAGGATATCATTTGCCACCAACCTATTCAAACTAGCTCAATTTTTTTTTCCAGCAATTTACTATTTTTCAAAGTTTTTCGGGTCCTTAACTTTCGGGGCCATTTTGAGGGCCTAAACGACATTTTTTGTCGATCGGGCACCTCAATGATCACTAAAGGAATTGTTTGTCCCCCTAAATGAAGATCCTCGTCAATACCTTTACAACATGCTATCATGCACCCAAAATGGATATTGTATGCAAACGTTACGACCCTGGGAAGTTAATGTACTAACTTACCCCAATGAGGCCCACGTGACTTTTGGCATTTCATCTCCTAGGGTTAGGTTTTTTGGATGTCTAGGGTTTTGGCATTGATGTTTATTGTAAAAATTCATTTAGAGCCTCATTATATGCATTTTCTTGTGAATGAGCATAGCCATCACATCTCTTCTCAGAGATAGGCTGCCACCATTCTAGCAAGCTTGTTTCAGTATGCATTTTATAGTTTCAACATATTTATTATTTAATAGAAGTCAATTTTTACTCTATATCTGTTATTATTCATTTTGTCTCTATGTTAATATTATAAATATATTCTTTCATTTCGTTCTCCTCATAAATCCAGATCAGTGGTATCAGAGCGGCCTACTCCTTGTCATTTTTTAGTGCATGTTCCCAATAAGGTCAGGGTATAGAGAGTTGGGTCTCGAGCTTGTTTCTCTTGAGAAAAAATTCTCTCACACGCCCAAGAAACCTTCCATGGCAGGCAGAAAAAAGGATGTCTGGAAAGGATATCCTTTCAAAATGTTTCTCTAGGAAGCCCTCGAGTGATAAAGGAACGAGATGATGGACAAATTTGCACAAATGCTTCGACGACTGTCGACAAGCGACACATCTACCTCAAGCAGAGGCGCCACCCCCTTCAAGGTACATATCAATTTTGATATTCCTATATTTTAAGTTCAAATAGATTCGAATATCATAGATAAATGTTTAAATCTTATATAATGGTACTTTTTTGTCCACAACATTTTTGATAAAGAAAATATTACATTTGTGCTCCTCAAGGCCATCCCCCATGTCAAAGATTGGTGGGATACTTTCTGTGAGAAAAATAAAATATAAGGATCCACATTATTTGCAATTGCACCCGTTGGAAGTTAGGACGACTTGTATACAATATGGACCACACTGCGGTAGGAAAGAAACCAAACAGTGCTAGAGTTTACCAATGTCTTCCATACCTTGCGCACCAAGATGGGTATCAAATATTCTGAGTGACATCTAGTGCTCAGGTAATGTAGTGTTATGCATAGATACATTCATACAAAAATAGATTTTTTGGTCATCTTGTCCTTAGGCATGGCCTATCGATATGTCATCAAAATCGAGCAAAAGCTTAAACAAAAGATGCAGAAGTTTGGGCCTAGAAACCCCTCACAGTGGAAGCATAGCAAGGGAAACCCTAACCCATAAAAAAATGAAAGAGAAAATATGGGAAGCCTCGGGACAACCAATCTAAGCTGCAAGAAAAGAAGGACAATGGAAATATGAAGAAAGACACCAAGAAGTGGTGTGACTTCCATAAGAGCCCTTGGAATAACACTGTTGATTTCCGCTCAAGGAAGTCATTGGTGGCTGAGGTGAAATCCTATGAAACAGATGAGGGTTTTGAATCTAAGTCAAAACCATAAAAGGGGAGATAGATCATTGACACAGAACCCGTTGCCACCATTTCTACAACTAATATCCATCCTGGTGAACCTGATGAGCCAGAGCAAGAAGAGCGTCTCTTTCATTCACAGATGTGGGTAAAAGGCGCTCCGTTGGAATTTATCGTTGATAGAAATAGCCATAAGAACCTCATATTAGTGGAGGTTTTCAAGTGGTTTGTCCTACCAACAATGATACACCCACAACCCTACACCATTAGATGGCTTCGAACAAGGAAGGGATCTTCACGTCAACCAATAGTGTCACATGTTGCATGGCATCAGGCCTTTCAAAGATGAGGTATTGTGTGATGTTTCTCCCCTTGAAGTTTGTGATGTTATTTTAGGCCAAGATTATTTATGAAAATGTCATGTTGTATATGAGTTTATGCCTCCAAGTGTTATTATTACTTTGAACAGGAAATTGTATAGGATACCCGAGGCAATCCCACCTAGTGCTATTTCCTTGATCTCTTCCAAGAAATGCAGAACGGTCATCTCTCAGACTTGGAAGTTTGTCTTCTTCGTTAGTCTCCTTAGAAGGAGTGAAATATTGCAGCCACAACCAAGGCCTCTGCAGTTGACCTCTTGATCTAGGTGGATATCGGTGGCCACCCACCTTTTCCAGCTGTCTCAAAACAACTTTCTGGCAATTTTGGTATTTTACTATTTTTAGCAGTTTTTCGGGTCCTGAACTTCTGGAGCCGTTTTGAGGCCCTAAACGATGTTTTTTTAGGTATGTTGTGATCGAAAATTTTTGTGCAACTATTGTAGTCCTCGGATAGATCTTTCCAATGGGATATCGTACACCTAAAACAGAGATAGTATGCAAACGTTACGACCCCGAAAAGTTGATGTACTAACTTACCCAAATGGGGCCCACATGACTTTTGGTGCTTCATCTCCTAGGATTAGGTTTTTGGATGTCTAGGGTTTTGGGCATTCTTATTTATTGTAAAAATTCCTTCAGAGCCTCATTGTAAGGTTCTTCTTGTGAATGAGTGCAACCGTCACATCTCTTCTCAGAGATAAGCTACTACCGTTCCAGCAAGTTTGTTTTTCGCTGCATTTTACAGTTTTAGCTTATTTCCTTATTGAATAGAAAACTAGTTTTACTATATCTCTGTTATTCTATGTTAAGCATATATTAATAATCTGTATTCATTTAATTATGCTCATAAAATCTGGATCAGTGGTATTAGAGCAGTCTGCTCCTTGTCATCTTAATGCATGTCCCCAATGAGGTCGAAGTACAAAGAGTTGGGTCTCGAGCTTGTTTCTCTTGAGGACAAAATCTCTCGCATGCCCAAGCAACCTCTCATGGAAGGAGGAAAGAAAGATGATGGGAGAGGAGATCCTTTTAAACTATTGATTGAGGAATCCCTCATGCAACAAAGGAACAAGATGATGGATAGTTTCATGCAAATCCTTCGACGACTACCAACAAGTGACACATATTCTTCGAGCGGAGGCGCCACCCCCTTCAAGGTACAAATAAACTTCGATATTCCTATATTTGAAGGTTAGATAGACAAAGATGTTGTAGACAAGTGGTTGAATCTACTAGAAGGGTATTTTTCTGTCCATAACTTTTCGAATAAAGAAAATATTACTTTTGCGCTCCTCAAAGCCGTTCCCCATGTCAAAGATTGGTGGGAAACTTTCTATAAACAAAAGTAAATAGAGGAACCCTCATTATTTACAGTTATGGCCACCTAAGAATCATTCAGGGATGCTATTAAGGAACAATACTACCCTATCGAAAGTTATGACGACTTGTATACCAAATGGACCACACTGCAGCAAGAAAGAGACCAAGCAGTGCCAGATTTCACAAATATCTTCCATACCTTGCGTACCAAGTTGGGTATCAAATATTCATAGCGACATCTAGTGCTCAAGCATCATGATGCTTTACATAGATACATCCAAATTGAAATGGAATTTCTAGACATATCATCCTTGGACGCGGCCTACCATTATGCCATCAAAATCGAGTAGAAGCTCAAACAAAAGACATGACAATTTGGGTCGGGGAACCCCTCACAAAAAAATATAGGAAAGGGAAGCCCAAACCCATAGATCAAAGGATAGAGAAATATGGATAGTATCAGGACAACCAGTCCAAGACACAAGAAAAGAAGGACACTAGAAAGACAAAGAAAGATACCGGGAAGTGGTGCGACTTCCATAAGAGCCCTTGGAATAAAATTGTTGACTACCACTCAAAGCATTCGCTGGTGGCTGAAGTGAAAGCCTTTGAATCAGATGCGGGTTCTGAATCTGAGTCAAAACCAGAAAGGGGAAGATGGATCATTGACACAGAACCCAGTGCCACCATTGCTACCACCAAACTCCATCATGGTGAACTAGATGAGCCAGAAGAAGGAGAGCACCTCTTCCATTCACAGACGTGGGTAAAAGGCACCCTGCTACACTTCATCGTTGATAGTGGTAGCCAGAAGAACCTCATATCAACAGAGGTCGTCAAGAAGTTGGCCCTACCAACAATTCCGCACCCACAACCCAACACCATTGGATGGCTTCACCAAGGAAGCAATCTCTGTGTCAGCCAACAGTGCCGACTGTCGTATGACATCAAGCCCTTCAAAGACGAGGTATTGTGTGATGTTTCTCCTCTCGAATTTTGTGATGTTCTTTTGGGCTAGCCTTATTTATGGAAATGACATGCTGTATACAATTCTAGGCCTCATAGTGTTATTATTAATTTGAACAGGAAATTGTACAGGACACCCAAGGCTGTCCCACCTAGTGTTATTTCCTTGATCTCTGCTAAGCAATGCAGGAAGGTCATCTCTCAGAGGGGGAAGTTTGTCTTCTTTGTGATTCTCTCTAAGAATAAGCGAAAGATCATAGCCACATCTAGGGTCTCTAGGGTCGACCTCTCCACAAAACATAATCAAGTAGATAAGGTCGTGGAAGAATACTCATATATCTTTTCCTCACCTACCAGGGTAAATCTGCACTACCAGGTCAAGCACTCCATCGATCTGACCCCCAACGCACTGCTGACGAATGGGCCAGTATATCACCACTCTCTGTTAGAGAATGAGGAGATCAAGCAACAGATCCAAGAATTTCTCGACAAGGGGCACATCCATTCCATTTCATCACCTTGCGGGAGCCCAATCATACTGGTACAGAAGAAAGATGGAACCTGGCGACTTTGCATTGATTACCAGGCTCTTAATAAAATCATATCTAGAAACCGATACCTGATTCCCCGAATCGACGACCTCCTTGATCAACTCACGCGAGAAAATACTTCAGTAAGATTGATCTGAAGTTGGCTACCGCTAGGTCTTGATAGAATAGACAGATGTATGGAAGACCGCCTTCAAGTCAAAGGAAGACCTTTTTGATTGGTTGGTCATTCCCTTTGGTTTGAAAAATGCTCCAACCACTTTCATGAGGATGCGATATCCTCCGACCATTCACCAATACTTTTGTAGTGGTGTATCTGGATAACATTCTCATTTAAAACAAGACTTGGGACGAACACTTGCAGCATATTCAACAGGTTTTGCACACCCTGCGACAGCACAAGCTATACACCAACTTGGAAAAATGCTCCTTCGACATGGACAGGGTCCATTACCTATGCTACATCATTGATAAACATGGCATACATGTGGATCCAACCAATATCCAAGT
>SNQJ01S0259291.1:0-12335 GCA_010110895.2 Picea sitchensis | reverse complement strand
CAGTGTTTATGTTTCCCTCCTTTTAGTTTAATTCTTGAATCTTTACATCTTGCAATTCTGTCCACATCTGCATTGTATTGTTGTACAATTCTGCCATTCTGTTAATCTCCTCTGGAATGTTTTCTGTGTATTCTACAACTTGTTGTTCCCTTTGTGATTTGATCTCTGGTGGAGTGTTAGGGATCACCTTCTCTTCCAGGTCTATGATTTCATGTCTGTAACTTTCCATAGCCTGCACTATCTTTTGAATCTTCTCTTCTGTGATTAACTCCTTTGTTTGTGCATTGTCTGGGATTGTCTTAAAGACTTCCTCAAACATTTGTTCTATTTTCTCCGCACAATGTTTTTCTTCAATCCTCTCAAGCTGCACTTGGTTGAGGGATATCTCTAGTATCCCCTTTACCTCCTTGGCTGTCTCTAATTTGGTCACATCTGTCCTGACCCTTGATTGAACTTCATGCACGACATTAATATGTAACTTGTATAATGCTTTGGTTGGAATCTTGGACAACACGAAGTCCAATTGATCTATATCCTTAAGAGTTTCTGTGCTGTGTCCTTGTCTATTTGTCGCATACCTTGGTTGATTTGGAAAGTCTCACTTCCCATTGTTGTTGTCTGTACTGTCTCCTTTTCTTCATAGGGTTTCTCTTGCCGCGTTGTGCCTTTTTTCTGTGCTAAATTGATCTGTAGAATTTCCAAAACTTCTTTAACCTCCATCAACTTTTTCATCAGTTCTTCTCTTTGTGACGCTGTGACATATAATGCTTCTTCTCCTTGATCTTGTACTTTGTTTGCCACCAATTAAGCATCGTCCTTAGTTATTGTAAGTTGAGGGCTCTCCTTGTGCGCCCTCATCTTCTTGCGCCGTCCTTCTATCTTCGTCATTGATATTCTCTTTGGTGTTGTCTTTGTCTGTGCAGGGTTATTCACCTCTGGTAGGTCTCCACTTTTTGCCTCCCATCTAGGGATGTTATGATTTTTATGATCTTCCCCATTTGGTCCTTCTTCACGCTCAATTTCTAGTAACGAGGCCCTAGTTACTGTTTCCTTATTCCTCTGCTTCTTTATTGTCGCCTCACTTTCTATTGGTTGAGTGCATTGTGATTCTTTCCTGGTATTCGTTGATGGACTACTTGATTGTCCAGTTCCTGCGTGTTCCTTACCCTTTGTTCCTTTCTTGTCAGCCACTAGTACCTTCCATTGATCCGACCATTCCCCTATCACCCATTGTACTTCTTTTGTTGTGATACAATACTGCATCTTCAACCATTTCTTCTTAGGGTCTCTCCTTGCTTGTATCCACATACCATTCCTAGATGCTTTGAAATTTTCGATCCCTTCATTCTCCTTCACCACTTATGGTGAGATCCTCCACGTGTATTCTATCTTTTCCTACATCTCCTCAAGATACATGCCAAAAATGATGGCATTAGCTTTCCTCTTCTTAGGATCCACATTGTGCCACATGGTTATATACCTTGCTGAGCGACACTTTCCTCTCCTGTCATAGAAGGTTGAGTATTTCGATTTTGCCCATGCCACTAGGGCTATCAAAATAAGCAACCAAGAATAATGGAACTCTATCCCAGAATCCTGCGCATCTCGACAATCCTCCAAAAATAGGTTTAGCAAGTATGATGCCCAACTGAGTACTATCCCCTTCGCGCACTACGCGACTGCTTCTACCACTCTTATTTGTGCCTCTTCCTTGAAAAATTTTCTTAGTAACTTGCAAGCCATCAACTTTGTCGCGAATCTTATGGCTGGTTCATTTATATTTTTGATAATCATGGCTCTGTTTCCTCTGTCAGTGCCAAATTGGGATTTTACTTCCTCTACAATTATCTTTTCCTTCGTCTTTTCATCTAAGTACTGTTCTGGCTTCACCCCATCTATTGGAAGCCCTGTAATCTTTGCAATTAGGTCCATAGAGAACACATAGAGAACACATTCTTGTCCATCCACAAAAATCCTTCGTGTACTCTCGCCAGTAGTTGCTTCACGCAGGCATTGACATCCTTCCCCTTGCCAAAGTGTGGGATTTCCAACAAATTCATGATTCCAGAGTTATAAATCCCTACTATCCATTTCTTGGGATATAATATGGAGTCTCCTAATGGGCCCTTTCCTTTTCTCTCCATATAAATTACTAGTGCAAGCTCAAGAAATTTAGCCACCTATGTGACATTGTGATCTGCATACCTCAGTTTGGGAACAAACCCCAGCATGTCCTCTACAAATATTACTGATTCTAAAATTTGGGGAAAGGACAACGAAACCTGCTTTTGTGTGTGCGCTACTGTTACTGTTGGATTTGTTTTCTTCTTTGATGGACCTGTTGTCTCATTCTGTATTTCTTCTTCCGTGTCCTGATCTGCGTCGCTGTCATGTTTGTCTGTAATATCCTCGACCTATGGGGGTTGTTCTACCCTAGGGTTTTGCAATGCCTTGGGTTCATTCGATTTTGTGTGCTCGTCATCTTCTTCATTTTATTCTCCATGTGTGTGCATTGCTCCTAGTTTTTCTATGTTAAGGTTTTCTTCTGTGCTAGGGTTTCGACTTTTCTACGCCTAGTTTACCACTGTTGCTTCTTCCTCTAGGTTCTATGCTCCTTGATAAACTCCAGACTAACTGACTCACTCACTGGAGACGTGATCTCATCCACATCTACCACTCCTGTCGCATCCTCCATCGGTTTGTTGGCGCTTCTTGTCCTTCTTGGGAACTGGCTGGGTGCTCCGAACTTCGGTGGTGTCATTTTTCTAGCTTGAGTAAAACTCATTGTAAATCTAGGTTGGACTCTTCACATTTTCTTACACAATCGCATCATGTTTTCTCCTTTTCTCTTGTTTTCTCAAACTCACATTAAGTGTTTTCCTTTTCGTGCTTTTCCCCTTTTATAAACTCTGTCATAAATGCGCTTTACTTTGCTGGTCACCGATGTTTCTTTTTTCGACCACTTTTCGTCTCGGCGCACTGCGTTCACCTTTTACTGTCACACAATGTCTTCAGGTTCTGTCATACCACTTAATAACTTCTGTTGCTTGCTGTATCATTCAACTATCTGTCTACCCTTTTATCTATCTACTACATATTTTTGTCTTTTTCTTGTTTTTCCTATTTTTTCTTCCTTTTTCTTGTTTTAACTCCTACTATATACAATATGTACAATTCTAATTCTCTGCATTGCAACTACTGAGGGTGGCTGGGTCGACTGTCCCTATATAGTTTCAGTCGACTACCATTCACCAAACCTTGAATCTCCTTTCCTATTAAATCCCAGAGCTACACAACACCTCCATCTGTGACAAACTTTATCTCATATGGTCCTAGCCAATGCATTTTGAATTTCCCTAGGTGCTATAAATATTTATTGTCATAGTAGAGAAATAGATCTCTTTCCTTAAAGTTCTTCTTATTAATGTGATTATCATGCCAAGCTTTATATTTTTCTTTTTGTACTTCCTGGTGGAAACCAACTATAATCCCGTTTTCTTCCAGTTCCATAAGTTGAGCCAATCTTTCCTGCACTGCGTCTCTTTCTTGAACTGCACCTCTTGAGTTGCACCCCTTTTTTGAGATATGCCTCTTTCTTGAGTTGCGCCTCTTTCTTGAGATGTGCCTCTTTTTGTCATGTTTATCAACCTTTGTGTTAACTTTCTGTTTATGCACTGGATTCAACCTGTAAGGCCTCTGTTTGATTGGTCTGGCATATGGTCTTAGAGGAATCTTTATCTCTCCAACTTCTCCTACTACCCCTTTCATTTATGAAAATGTTGCTGGAAATAAGTCACTATACTCGCGCAATAAATCTGTTATGCTTTCCATTGTCTGGTTTTCCCAATAATCACCAATGCTTTCAATCTTCAGACTCTCCTATGTTCCAATATTAATTTTCTTGATCTTCAGTGGTGCAACATATTCTTCCGACTCTAATATGTTCCAATATTAATTTTCTTGATCTTCAGTGGTGCAACATATTCTTCTGACTCTAATTTTGGTCCTTCTACTTCTCTTTCTCCTTCTACTTCTGTGATCTGAATATCACACATGTTTTCTTCTGCTGGATCATCTTCTACGACGTGATAACAGTGTAGCAACTGTGTGACTATCTCCCGATTCTGATTATGATAAGATGTGACAATTTCAAATTCAGGCTCTTCAAATATTCTGTCTCTTACTACCTTCAATTGTGTATCCACCATTGGATTCTCATGCTCAAATTCAAATGTAATAATAAAGTTCTGCTGCATTTCCTCCCAATTGGAAGTTCCTCTGCGCAGTTCTAATTTTTTATACCAGTTATTTGGGATGCCTTCCAATGTATGAATAGAATGATGTCCATTCCTCTGGTGGTACCAATCTCCATTGGACCTTGCACCTTTCTATGTGTTCTCTGGGTTGTCCAATCCCATCATACTTCTCCAAGTATCTATTCTCCTGCTCTGCGCCAAATCTAATGCACAATAGTCTCTTGCAATCATACCAATTATTAATATTCTCTTTATGAGCACCCCACCAATGTGGTAGTGTTTCTTTCAATGCCATATCTAAGAATAATAATCTTTGATTTTCCATAACATGTAGCTCAAATTTTCTTAAAAATTATTCCAAATAAATCTAACCATGAAAAGTAGGAGGTTCTCTTACCTCTGAACCAATCCATCGTAGTGTATGGGTCATCTTGGCTCATCTTCTCGTAGAAATCTCATGTAATCGCCGCTGCCAATTCTTCAGTCCTGTGTCATAATCAGAAGCACACAAACTAATGCTTCTCCAACTCAACATTCCTTTTGTAGTGGGGTTAATGTAGTATTATTCTCACGTGATAGTTCTGTAAAACTGATTCACCTCGTCTGTGATGAAATTTTCTGTCCCATGTTCAATGTATCTTCTACCTTCTGAGAGATCCAAGGGTGATATAACTCTGTATTCTCCTGCTTCAAAGATCACCTTCCTAGTCTTAAAATTGATAATAGCCTAATTATCAAACCCCCAATCCAGTCCCAACAATGCTCGATAAGGTTGAGTATTGTCTATTATATCAATCACTTCAAAGTCTGCCATGGTGCACAAACCATATAGATCTACTGATATCCCCTTCAATCTACTAATTGACACCACTCTATGCTGATATGATAACTTCAACTGAATAGGTGAATATCCTAGTGTGGGTTCCCCCATAGCTTCCCATGTCTTCTTAGGTAGCACATTAAATTTAGACCCCAAATCTAGTATGACATCCCCCATATTGAAATCGCCATTGTTTGCATTCAACCTAAATTCCCTATTTGTCCTGATCTTCTTACAAACTTGATTGGATCTCTTCTGTTCTAGTTTCATCTCTTCTCCCAAATTGCACTTTTCTAATAGAGTTTGCAACACTTGTAGAGATGTCTTATCATTCAAAAACTTTAAACAAGACCCCGAAAAGTTTCTAAAATTACTTACTTGTTTTGAAGTCTGATCTCTGCTGGTCTAATCAAATAGGTGAGGCATGCCATAGAATGGTATATCATCTCCTGGCTTTATTCCTGAAGTAGACACATTAGTCTTCTTCAAAATCTCATGTCTAGCCTACTTGAAGATCTCATTTTCCTTGCGTGCATCAAAATGTTGTTTAGGTGCTGCATTATTTCTTACCCACTGATGTAGATCCTGGTTCTGCTTTGCTACATCTACTCCTGTCTGGGTTCCACCTCTAGTAACTATATTGATCTTCTTCCCATCATCTTCTCTAGTTTCCACAACAATCCATTGAAAATTCTGATTATTCTGGCTCCTCTTTCCCTGTATCTTTATCAAAAGTGTCAGACAATCTTCTATATCATGGTCTGCTATGCGACAATACGTACATGTCACAGGTGGATGTGGAAAATATCTTTCATAGTGACCAAGTTTCTGATAATTATGACATGTTACCGATTCTCTATCTCCTCCAAATCCTCTTCCTCCACAACCTCCTCCTCTGAAGCCTCCTTTGTTACCTTGATTTTCTACGCGCAGTGTATTGTACTGGGGTACGTGATTATACTGCGACTTCACATTATTATACTGTGGCGGTGGTCCAAATTACTATGCGTTATTATACTATGGTGGTGCTGTAAATTACTATGCAGGTTGTCCTGTCATCAATTCATCCTGCACCCTATATGCATATGAAGTCCTCTTCTTCATTATCTCCAAAGTTCTACAATCCTCATCTTCATGTCCAATTGAATTGCAAAAATTACAAAACGTAGTATTGGGCACTGTTTGATACTTATGCATCATGGGAAAATGATAAGGATAATGTCCATGCGTTCTACATATTTCACACCATGGTCCTCTTGTGGGTAAATGATTCGAAAGTTTTTTTCCCAAGTACTATGCAAACGTTGGGCACTTATACTTATGATGTCCTTCCGTTCTGCATAATGTACACCCGACAACTTCCCTTTTCTCCATTCCTTTATTCTGATTCAATTGAAATGTTAGATTCTTCAGATATTCTCTCAACTCTTCCATAGTTGGATCTGTATGTGTATACTTATTTTCCTCTAACTGCAAGGCTACTTGCAGAGCCTCAACCTGAGTCTATAATTTCTGCTGCTTCAATGGATACTTAAGATGTGGTAATAATGAATTAACAAATAATTTCCCATGATGCATATCTGTGATAGGGTACTTCAACTTACATTTCAACCTTTTGAACTTTTGATCAATCTCCCACACTAACTCTCCTGGATTTTGCTTGATCTCTATCATCACATTCATGAACTGATCCTCCGAACTAGGTCGCTGAAATTCATTAATTAATGACTTCTTCACATCTACGACGATTGTAGGCTCTCCTCGTGGGCTGCTTACTGCAAGACCCATATACTAATCCAGTGCACGGTCTCTGAATGTATTGGCCAACTGCACAACTTTTGTATCTTCATCTGTAATCTTCTTAGCTGCCCATATCTTCTCACAAATAAACAAATGCTTCTCTAGGCTCTCTGACCCTTCTCCATGAAACTCAGTTAACCTAATAATTGGATCTGTTCCTGCCATTGTGAAGTTTGTTGTACTACCACCTTCATGCAATGTAGATAATTGACTGTTGCTAGTTGAAATTGTACTTCCACTTGAATTGGACCCTCGTCCTACTAAAATCCTTCTACTACTAATCACTTCCTGGCTAACCAGTTCTTTTTCTTTAGATGTCTTAGTTGCATATGGGGTCGTGGGTTACACACTAATTCTGATCTCGAATGAAGAGCCTTCTTCTGTGTTGGAACCTTGACCTATGGTTTTTCTCTCATATGTGGCACGCATGACTTCCTCAATCTTCCGCATCGCAAAACGATCCTCTACCTCCTCCACATCACTGTCCAAGCCCTCTCGCTCGACTACTGCCCTCTTCTTACTATTGATCTTATACTGGTAGGGTCGTCCACTACACATCACTCCCACTTTTCTCAATATCTCCTTGGTCAGTTACTCATCCATCATAATGGGGTCCGTTGCTTCCTTATTCTGGCCTCTCTCTAGAGCCCTCTCCATATCTCAAAACGTCCTTAGTGTTTCCCCTAGTCTCCCCATGCATGAAAAGTGATTTAGTTTTCTAACTCCATTGTCATCACACCTTTATCATGCAATACAATCTTGATTGACGTGTAAAGTGACCTAATGTACCTTCCTCTTGGTCCCTTTAGAAACTCCTTCTCTTCAACAATATATGACTTCACAATGTCGACTGCAAACTTAGTAATAAAACCTGCAATAATACCGTCTAACCAAAAATCCACTGCATGCGTAAATTTATTATCGACTCTTTCCAACCAGACAATATTCTCAATAGTCCACTCTACTGGTCTTACTCGGTTAGTGGGATGAATATCCTTCAAACTCAATATCCACTCTTGCAAGGATTATAGGAAATAAAATAAAAATGCCTCATGCAAATCAATAAACACATACCTGTCCAAATACTGACGCGATGTATACCTGGAACTTCTATTATCATTCTGTGCAAACTTGAGCTGTTTTGTTTCCAACCATCTTTTAATCTCCTTCTTAGTAGGGTTCCATAGCCTGAACATCCCCTTCCACCATTGCAATCTCTTCACTGTCCTTCTCATAAAATCCCTTCCAGGTTGTTCTTCTGAGTTCCATCCAGAAACAAAACCATTTGTTGGAATGTTTGGGCCGACCCGGGTTCTACCTTAGGTTTACAACAAAACCCTGCAAACCATCAACCCTTCTAGAGACTAGAAGGAAACCCTACGCACATAGTGCACAATGAAGTACACCCAATATGTCTTATGGGGGACTGTAGGACCCAAATGTATACAATCATGGAAGGGATGGTGCTCATGGGGATGTTAGGCAAATATTCTACTTTAGATATATCAAATCTATCATTTCTTTAGCCCTTAACATTCATTCTGCATAACTAATCTAGTGCGCGCTGTAAATTAACTCTAACAGATTCATGCATTCATTCAACATTAAGCATAACAACACATAAATGAAACATTCCACACAATAACACATGTTTTATCGTAGTTCACCCCCTGGGCTACATCCACAAAGATTTGGATTCTTTATTATTCATCTTCAAGTCTCTACGTTGCGTGCATTACGTAATAAGTTGGTGAGGCTGACTAGAGTCACACCAATATCCATAACTTGTGACCTGACCCTCAATTACAATCCATAAGTCTCCAAAAATGACTCAATATGAGCTCCACATCTCTCAACCAAAACTAATGACTATGACTCAAAACTCACTCAAGACTCAAAACCAAACTCTCATGACATAGAATAGATAGATGACCTCCTCATATCTTACAAAGCCTATTTATACTACCAAAAGTGGGTCAAAAACCTTTACATCATGGCCAAAACCCTAACTCTAAGTGGATTAGGTTTGTCCACATTTCAACCTCCTACACAGTTGGTCCATGATCCAACCGTTTCCTCATCGCACTGTCCTTTCTTCTTCCTTTGAATTTATTCTTTCCTGGCATTACTTTTCCTTCTTTCATGGCATACTGCTTTTCCTTATTTCCAGGCGCATTGCTTTTCCTTCTTTTCTGGCGCGCACTCCAACTATCCTCCAAAATTACTGCTCATTTCCCCAAAATAGCCTGCTCCAACAACTGGTCAATTTGGAACACTAAGAGTACTACAAACACTTTGATACTAACAATATTGTACACTCTATGAAACTATGGTCAACACAGAGGTTGAGGTGCCTCTCATCGTTGAGCTACCACCACCCTTCGCTTGGTAACTTGCATGCGCTTCACTGTGGAGAGGCATTGGGTTTAAACTTGCTTAGAATGGCCATCCTTATCCCGATTGTAGATTCAGGTCATCATAGGGTCCAACCACAAAGTCAATAGTTGACTTTAGTGTTGAGCCCTTCGATGAACTAAGTCTAGAATCGGGTTACAGTGAAGGGATTAGAATCACTATTGCTTCATAAAAAATTCTTTGTAAATTGGGCATGAAGTTTGCACTGTTGAGTAGCACACCATCTTCTGATTTCCATGGTGACATGCATTCACCTTTTGCAAGATCTGATTTCCCTAGTGACTTGCATGCATTATTTGCAATCTCCCTGAGGTTTTTATGGTGCCCAATTGTGTAGGGACATTAGGTTTAAACGTGATTTGGATGGCTGCTGATCCATAAAATATACTTTCTAAATTGGACATGAAGTTTGTGCCCTTGAACAAGAGATCATTTTCTAATTTGTAGTTTTGGTGCTCCCATACATTAAGGGGAATCTATTGCCTTGAGTGAACATACCATTGCCCTTCCATACATTAATGGGAATCTATTTCTTTGACTCAACATATCATCATCTAATTTGTAGTTCTAGCGCTTCCATACATTAAGAAGAATCTATTGAATTGAATCAAGATGGTGGGGATTGTACTTCCACCAATTGTGTAATCTCCTCATTTTGTGTTGTCCTTTTTCACTACATGTAAGTGTCCAATTCAAAATTTGCATTTGTTTCATTAAGTCATTAGTAAATTACAAATAGTCAATAACTCAAGTTCGTTAAATAATTATAAGAGATATATAGACATAAGTATATACCTTGGCATTTGTTCATGGAGACCTTCACCAAAATGATTGAATGAAACTATTACCTTCATCATTTGTCCTCAGGATCATTGTTACTATAACCCAATAGCATCACCTACAAGGAGACCAATGCATGTTATCATTGTCAATCTACAAGAAGATTAAATCAAAAGGGAGTTTAATTAATGAATTATTTAATGTTAATTGAGTGAATCTAAGCTCATCACTAGATCCTAATGGACATAAGAAAATGTTGTTGTCTATTTCATACTACTGCGGTGATTCATTGTAGTTTGTTTCACATTTTTGGAAATTTATATTGGATGATATGGATATTTCCACAATTAATTAGAGTTGTTAAGGTTATATCCTCCTTTTTAAACCAAGTTGGATAAATTTTAAACTATTTCATGATTTGACTATCCTTGTTTTAGATGTAATGTTTTGCTTGTTAGATACCCAATCCTAAGAATTATGGTGTATTGTAAATATTATTATTATTCATTTAGGATAAATATGAAGATTCATACATGAATAAGAATAATCATCACAACTCTTGGAAGATGAAACCAAAGCTCATATCTCAATGTATTTATGTGTCTCTCATTAATAAAATTATTCGAATATGTAGTTATTCAAGGCCTGTTAATGGTATCAAAGCCTTGGTGTTTTTAGATAAATTCATGATCTTTCCTACTAGTTTCTTCCTTTTTCAACATTTTGTTTTTTGCATACTCTCTAGAGCTGCTTCCTTTCTCCGTTAGAAGAAAAATATATGTTTATATTTGCATGGTTTTCTAGGTTGGCCACATGCTTGTTCTTGGTGACCACTGTGCACTCACCTAACAACACTCTATATGGTCATATCATCTCTAACACTCAGGGAAATCATTTAAACTTCCCATCGTCAACAATACTACTATTGTTGTCATAGGAACCACGGGAGGGACATTGTCAATCGACATATAAAGTTGTAACGATGCAGAGTCTGAGAATACACAAAGATTAGAAATGTACGATTCATATTCAAAGCTGTGGAGGATAGTAGGACACCTTCCACACAATTTACAAGCAACCATGTCGATGTTAAGAAAAAAATATGATTTTTTCAGGTTTTTTTAAAGAAGTAAGCCATACAATGCAATGGGTTCCAATGATGGCACATGAGAAACCCTAAACCTAATCCAACTATCATGTCCAACTATACCTTTCTTCATGGAAACTGTAAACTACCAATTTGTTGTTCCTGCATATGAAGCAACCTCATTGGGAGACAAATCAACACATCTTCGCTTGCTATTTTCATGCTATTTGTGTAGGAGGTGAACCAACACATCTATGCATGCTATACCCGACTCACATGAATGTGTGGGTATAACTTGAGTACAGTGAAATCACATCCATTTTCATCCTAACATGGATATTGGAATACCTTAATTCCTAGCAGAGCCTTACATTAATGGTCACTAGTTGTATGGACATTGAGAATACACCTTAAAGTTTCAATATAGTCTATGGAGAGAGCTAATTCTATAGCTTTCACTGCCTTCTGTGTGATTTGAACTCGTGGCTCACCAAGATGCTTGAATATATACTCTCTTTACGTCGCTTTTGAATTTATTTATCTTTCACAATTGTTGGGAGCAGTGATGGATTTGGTTTTCAAGATAAAATATAAAATTTCTCTGAGGAGATTCAATATGTATACAAGGGAATATGTCAGTCTAAACCTCTCCCTGGCTGGGTTGAGATCTAAAATCTATGAGATTTTCCAATTTCATCCATATGCACAATTTGATATTACATATGTGGATGAAGTCAATGATATTGTAACTATCACAAACATCAATGATATTCTTGATGTCTTGCATCAAGGTTTAAATCCTTTGTGCTCAGAAGTGTGTCTGATCAGTTAGAATAATAGGGCCATAGAAAAACAAACTCAAAGACAACAAACCATAGGAATTTTTCAATACCAAAGAATATACTTCAACTCATTGGAGACACTATGTGCCTTGATAAAAAAGGGAAGAACCAATCATATGATTCTTCCGGAGGAGAAGGTAGTAAGAGAGGATGTGAAAAGAAGTATTTTAGAGACAAGGGGTAGGAATAATCAGGGTGAGAGATCTAATCTTCACCGTGTTCATTGTGGAAAGAATGGACATGATGCAAATACATATAAGATCCCATGGGAGAAGATAAAAGAACAATAGGAACAACAAGAAGAAAAAGGTAAAGCTCCTGAATCTACCCATTTT
>SNQJ01S0259290.1:0-12335 GCA_010110895.2 Picea sitchensis | reverse complement strand
TATAAGCCCAGGCCGGTAGTGGTCCGAGGTATCATGGTATGTGTCATATTTGATTATAATAACCTTCTTATATATATGCATTGCGGTTCCTTTCATTTCGGATATTTGCTTGGATCTTACACTAATCCACTTGACCATTGTTGGGGTGTTGATTGATGGGAGTAACTTAGCAAGCCGGTATTCATGGTTTGGTTAGCCACCAAAGGGGATTCTGAAGAGCCATCGTCCACTACCACCATCTTATCGCACACATCTTATCCTGCTCGCCAGTCCCATTTCCCTAGATGCAGCCGTGGGATGACCTTTCGGGGTTACATCTTGTCTTGTGGGAAGAAGGGCTAAAGGCGCAGAAGGTAAAAGTAAAATTTGGTAAAAGATAAAATCCATAGGAAATAAAACCTAGAGATGCTTAGCCGAGGGATCCCAGGAAGGCAATAAAAAACCTCTCGATAAGAAACTAAGGGACCCTAAGAAAAATAATAATAATGAAACAAGAACCTAGCAGAGGATGGGGAGGTCATCTGAAACCGACCCATTATGTTCATAGGTATTTAGCGGTCACGACATTGCTACTATCGGTCATCACGCCAGGGCAGTGACTTTTGTTTGCATGGCCAAGGGAAAGGTCTCATCACGAGCCAACCTTCTCATTCTGCTTGGTCACCGATTGAGTACGTTAACCGACTCGGCCCGCAAGCAGGCGGTGTCCTCTTCGTCCGGACCTTGAGTAAAAAGCAATAAAGAATAAGGCAATAAAGGGCTTGGAAAAATGCATCCATGGCCGAGATTTTAACTTCGCCTCCTACAAAAGGCACCCACCAGACAATACACGCCTTAGAGATGTCTTACTATGACTAGACATCCTAAAAACCATATCACCTCATTACACATGGCTTGAATGATCCTTTGAAACTTTCCATCTCTTGTGGGTATTAGCCCAATGGGGTTGTCTGTTGGTTTCCTTAGCTTTATTATAGTAGATGCAGTGTAATGTCTTTGGGCTCTTAGATGATATGATAGGATTTCATGCATATGTTTGATAACTTTAATGATGAGATATGATTTACATTTCTATGATATCTAGGACTGATGAGCCCATGGAGGGTGTAGTGTTGGATGTCGCGGGACCATACCGATTAGACCCGGTACCAGAGGATGGTGCACATGGGGAGATGATTATTCGGACCTCCATGGAAGATCCCATCGAGATGGTTGTTGGGATGGCGGGCCGAGACGAGGAAGTGATGGCGAGCCCAGCGGGAGAAAGAAGAAGGACACCTGCCCTCGCTCGGGCCGGCGTGGCCCGGGAGATTTGACCCTGGGAGGATCAGCCCCTGAGATGGAGGATGGTTTTGATGGACAACACGCCACCAGGGGAGTAGAGGTGGGCGATTTACTACAGGAGCATCAATGGCGTGTTGCGGGCTTGTTTGACACATGTGGCCCAGGAGTTGCGGGGAACCCCGGAGGAACCCAGCGTTTCTCGCGGATGTTGATCACATGCCCAGGACCAGAACTCCCTCGAGAGAGATTTTGGCGATCTCCCTTTTGACTCTATTGCGACTTTAAGTAGGCGGTTTGAACAGTGGGCCAGTCGGCGTGACTGTTGTGGTGGTGTTTGGATGGTACTGGGGCGTTGCTCCTGAACAGCGGCATGGGGAGCTTGTGCAACAGCCTTGGTTATTTTTGATATTTTTTGGAGTTGAGAAGGGTTATGGTGGGATGGCAGAACGGCAGGACGTTTGCGACATTTTGGACAGGCATGGGGCGGTTTGGGTGGGTGGCATGCAGTTTGTGGTGCATCTTTAAAACCTAGGGAGCGTCACACAAGTGGGATTTGTTGCTTCATGTCCCCATGATTAAAGCTTGATTAACCATTTGATTAAGAAGAAGACAACCTAGCCATAGCTACACTAGTTCATCTTTTTCTTGAATTAGTTTGAAACATAGATTGAAGAAAGAAAGCGTCCTAGAGCCTAATTTATTTTACACATAGGGTTTTGGCTTCTGGGGTTTGAAAAGCCTTGTCCCCAAGCAACACTTTTCAACCATAGATTTATGTTTTATAGCTATTTGTTTGTCAAAGTCAGACAGGAAGAGGGAGAGCATGAGGCCTGCTTTGCTTCTGGGCCTCCTCCCCTTAGGGTTTTGATTTGGTGGCCACACCATTCTTGACACCATTAAACCTAACCCTCCGATCCCTTGGGTTAAAGTCCAAGCCATTAGCCTTTCTCATTTGACTCCATTAACCCAGGCACTAGTCTAAGAGTACAACGTTGAGCTTTTGTGTGCTAAAACAACTCTTTCAAACTTTCAATTGTGAAAACCTACTAACCTAACGTTTACTAACCCTAGTTTTGATGATGGCGTCCACATTGCAGAACTTTGTTTGGGCTAGAAGTTGCGGCTGACTCATCCCATGATAGCCATAGGGTTTAAGCAATTTCATTGGTCAATTTAGCAAGACGTTCACCTCTTTGTCTAGAAAACCTAACCCTAACTAGCTAGTGACGTCCGCACTTATTAAATTCCTATCTAGCTTAAAGCGTTGTGATCTTGTCACCTAGCACTTGGCATTGATGTGTAGCATATTTCATTGGCTTAGTGTACCCACGTCTACCTCTTTGCCTCTCAAAACAACCTAGAACAAGCTTGACATCACCCTAAATCTGCATAGTGGCGCAACAACAATATTTATATAAGCGGTTATGATATTTATTGCATTGTGATAATACATAGATTTGATTTTATACATTGAAGCCTTAAGTGTCTTTGTATTGTGAAGAAGTATTATAAGACGTCTTCAATTTGCAATCATTGACTTGATCAATAATTTTCATTAATGCTCATATGTATTAAGGGTAGTCATTGATATTTTGAAGTATTAATATTTGCAACCCATTCTTTTAGTTTTATTTGCCTTGTCGCAAACAGGGGTGCCATTCGGTGGAATATCTTTTCTTTGACTATCCTTTTGGCGTGTCTATTGAAGGAAAGCTCACGACCTTTGAAGCCTTAAACCCTTGATCCTTTTCCTTGTAGACAGTTACAGGGCGTCCAACAGGATTAGCCACCTAAGCAGAAGAGCTTCCCCATCGAGGTGGCGATTGGGTGGGGAAGCTCACCATTACCTTGATTTGGGCCTTGACTTCAAGCTATTTAAGCCTTTCCTACAAACTGTGCGATAACACCGACTAAACAACCAATAATAGAGTATAACCAAAGAAAAGAAAAGCACTTGATTGAGACAACACAACAAGAGGCCCGATAGAGTGCAATCTTTGGTTGGTACTTCATATAAATCAATGACTATTTATTCAATATGAGCAATTTGAAGGTAGAATTTGTGAAGTCAATGTTTACAAAAATAACAATGGCATTAATATCACTTAATCAATAAATACTTGAATGATACGACATTCAATATAATAAATAACTTCTTAACTCAATTAATGCCTTCAACTACCATCAATTACTCAAAAGTCAAAGCGTTCTTTGCAATAAAGATGAAATATTCAATGATGACATCAACAACAGGGCTACTAAGTTGAGTCTAGGCTAAGTTAGTATTGTTAGGGTTTCAGTTTTAAAAGGAGTTTGAGAGTGTTTGGATACAATTCTACTTCAATGCTGGAGGTCTTAGATCAATTCCTTAGGGTTAATGGAGTCATGGGTGAAGAACACAAAAGTTGAAGGAAGAGATACAAGGACAAGAGGGATAAGTTTTGAAGTCTTTCTAAAGCATGGATTCAAAATCATAACCCTAGGGGAGAGGCCCATGGATTGTTGCTAAAGCAAGGCCTCGTGCTCTCTCCTCCTTCCCGGTAAACAACTAGCTCAATGAAAACAAAATCAAGACAAGAGAGGGGTTTAAGAGGTGTTGCTAAGGCAAGGCTCTTCGGCAAACCACAAAGAAAATGGCCTAGGTGTAGATAGCCTAGGCCGGGGCCTTCTTAAAGCAGAAGTCTAAAGGTACGGCTAGCATATAGGAAGAAGGAAAAAGGAGTGTGGCTATGGCTAGGCTCTCTTCTTCTTCTTCAATGGCTAAAATTTTTTTTCTATCAAGGGACATGAGACGCTTGACCTACTTGTGTGTTTGTGTCCTAGGGTTTTGATTCAGCAATATTTATAAATAGATGCAGAAATTAAACTACAACCATTCAATCAAGAAGTTTTCTTGAGAAAAATACTTACAAATCATCAGAAAATAATCATGCAAACCCTGGATTATAACACTTTCCTTCAAGAAAAACACCATAGAATGCCAAAAATCTCTTCCCTTCAACAAGTGCACCTTCCTCAAAATCAGCCAATAACCCAAATGGGGTGCAAATTTCATACCTCACCAAGTGGTGAGTCAGATCCTCCTTTATTCTTTTTATTCTTTTATTTGTTTTCTTCAAAATCTAATCAGGGGACAACATGGTGACCCGGTGATAAGCGTTATCCATAAACTTTTCATGGAGATGAGAAGGCCGACTCGTGAGTAGAGACCCCTTTCCTTGGCCATGCAACCAAAGTCCACTGCCGTGTGTGGTGGTAGCAATGTCCTCTTGCTAGGTACCTATGGACCCTAATGAAATTTTGGCTCGTGATGAGACCCCCTATCCTCTGATCAGATCTTGTTTTATTATTTTTGGGAGTCCCTCTTGTTTCTTCTTGAGAAGCTTTTTACTACTTTCCCGGGGATCCCTGGGCAAAAGCATCTCGAGATTTTATTCTTAGTCTTTTATCTTTCTTCAGCTTGCTTTTACCTTCTGGAGCCTTTAGCCTTCTTCCCACAAGGTAAGGTCGATTTGAAAATAGATGCATTTGCCGTCCTAATACACACTTGATAGCGTGAGCTAAGTCCACCCTGCTCATTTAGTGTGTTCTCGGAGACACAATGCCTAGGTTCCAGTCCTGCTTGTCACTTTGGCCGGAACCTCTTCCTTCTAGGCTTGCTCTTAGGGAAGCCAAGGGGTTTGTCCCTAGTTACTAGATTAACTTTAGTGTTAATGTTCTAGGAGTTGTTTGATGGATTTAAGGCTAAAAGGGAAAACTGGCCTATGATGATCAAGCTGACAAATGCAAGTACAAGTCTTAATCTAAATGTGAATCAACCCCTTTTCCTAAGTCCAGCTGAACTAGTGCCTAAGGTTGGGAAAATGGGGTCAACTAAGTTTGGAGGTGTTATTTCAAAGTGTTTCAAATGAGACAATTAAAACTACCCACAAACCCAAGGTTACAATTACTTACAAAAGAATGCTAAATGTTACAATGTTTACAAGATACACAAAATAGATACAAAGTCTGAGGAGGTATGCATTGATACAACACATAAGCCAAGCATGACCCAAACCTTACTTACTCTATTGGACCGCCTTCAGCGAGACAACTTCATAAAAGAGCACTCAAGAATCAAATAAATGATGCTTCCCAAATTGGGATACTAAACACTTTCTTGACTCACACCACAATAAACAAATCAACAAGATATTCAATGTGTAACCCAATTGTTCACATAGAAATAAGCTTATAACCATAAGTTGCACATAAGATAAACAATGAGATTATCACCAATGATGAGTTCCTATCAATACATCTAATACCCAATTGACCGCCATTTATTAGCGGTGGTCAATTCATGTGCCATGAAGTTTATCTATGTTGAAGACGGTTATGGTTCTACTTGGGTATCGATGCCCCAACACTTAAATTTTGTAAGCGAGGGAATTTCCGCACCCTGCGTGGGTTAATAATGTAATAGTCTGCATGGATCATAGTTAGGTCAGGTACCTTGGGTGATCCATCGGGGGAGTTCCTTTCATCGGGGGTTTTATCCTCGGGTTGTCGACCGAGACAAACAAGCTCTTGGTCGACTTCCCTTGAGTTTTCCCTCCATTGACTTCCTCCAAAGTGGTGGAAGGCTCACGATAGTCTCTCATTCATTAAGTAACCTCTTAGGATTATTGTAAATGACCATGCAGTGGGTAATACGAAGTTTAGATTTGTCCGAATTATAGATAGGTTTTTAATTAATTAAATTTTAAAAATTTAATTAATTAGTGGCCCTGAGCTAAATGTTGTAGAAAAACTTTGTCTTTGGGATTTTGATAGTGGTTTTTGTGCTCAAAATGAATTGAATAACACACCCTACACCCATGGACCAAGTTTAGGTTCAGTTGGACAAGTTTTGCTATATCTTAGCCACTTAAATTAGAGTTAAGTCAAAAGCGGCAATTTTAATTGCTAAGATGATATTATTAAAATGTCATAAAACATTCAATAATTTTGAGTTTGTGAGTGAGTGTAAGGTGGAAAGTGGCAATTTAGAACCCTCTAACCTACCCAAACCCATCTAACCTTTCCCAACTTAATTCAGCTTCTCTTGAATTCACTTTTACACTTTCTAATTTTGCCCTAAGGGGAAAAACGACCCACTAACTAACCAAATCCCTTGAAATCTTGCATGGGGGACTGAGGACCTCCCACACGTAGTGCGCTGGAACTTGCAAAGAGCCTAACCCATACAAAACCTAACTCATATAAACCTTATTCAACTTGGTTCCACCTTTTACACTCAAAATGTATTTAGGAAAGTGACGTTTTTCCTTAGTGGAGGTTGTTTGTATTGACTTATTTGGGGCCCCCTATATCATGAGTTATGACTCCCTTTGACCCCCATCACCTCCTGATGATCCCCCTCCTTTTTCTCATTAATTTCCCTCATTTCTTCATTTTCACACTTTTTGGGCCCTCCAAGAGGTTACGCCCCCCCCTCTTCTTGAAACTGCAAATGATTTTCTAAAAATTATTTGAGACCTCTCCTGCTCATGGCATCAATCCCAGGCCTCTCACCTCTTTGCTTGATCCCAGCACCTCCTACATTTTTTCTACACGTGAATCTAGTTTCAAACCCTAGATGGTGTACCTACTCATTGAGATTTGCTCATTTGATGTGGTTGACACTTGGAGTTCATTCAAGTGCCTTCACCTTGCCTCTTGAGGTATAGTAGAACCCCTCCTCACCTCTTTTACACCATTCTTTTGAGCTATTGTTATGCTGCGAATTCTTGCCATCTTCTTGCTTCTTGCCATCTTCCACTCACTCATTGCTCTTGGGATTTTTGCAGCAATTAGTTGCCCAAAGTTCCACCATATTGGATGAATAAATAAAGCTTTGGAGGACATTTTGGATCTCATAGATTAGTCTAGTGATCAAGATCACATGAGGTGTGTGTTTTCTTACTCATCTTGTTGTTCTATATGCTAGCATTCCTTGATAAGTTAGTTTATTAGGGTAAATCAAATAAACATTAGTGGTGATGATTTATGTATTGATTGGTTGGATTTGGATCATGAATTAAGTTCAGGTTTTTATGCTAACCACAATACTATGCTGCTATAGATCTACTTGGTGTTTGGGTTGCAGATTTGTCTCACAGGTTGTGGATTGGAGGAGACTCTAGGAACAGATTACAACCACTTCCTGCATAAACTGCTTGTTTTTCTTGTCATCTAAAATTGCTATCATTCCACTTTTCATTTTCTGTAGCTTTCTGGCTTATAGATAGGTCCAAAAATATATTTTCATATCATTATACTTTGCTGGAAATTTTATGTGCATACGAGAATTTCTGTAACTTCTTGAGGTGTTTTTGCGGCATTTCCAGCAAGCTTTTGCTTGCTGATTTCTGCAGGACAATATATTCTAAAGGGTATAAGTTACATACAACACCTAGGAGGCTTCAAAACAACCTCTTCTTGGTTTGGGTGACATTTCTCCTCTCTTCTCTTTCCATTTTCCAATGTTTAGCGATTTTTTCTAAGTATTTTTGAGCTCATAAAGTAACCTAACCTAGATTAGTCATTCTTTGTTCATATAACTTACTTAGATTAGTTTGTATTTCATTGTATCTATAAGCTACCCTCTTTTGATAATACCGGGGAGGCTTGCCACCACCTTGGTCTTAGTAGTGTTTTCAAGCTCTTTCTTTTGTTAAATAAAAATCAACTTAGTGTTTGTTAGCAACACTAAAATGGTTCTTGCCTGAGTAGGCCAGAAGCCTATCTAGTCTCTTCATGTACTTGAAGGACATGAACTCAAAGCCCTCACTTGCATTGCAAGGGTTTTGGCAAGTAGTGACCTCATTTGCTTAGGCACCTTGGGGGAGTCATCCCCAAAATGCATGTAGCTTAAAATTAACTTGTGATGGTTTCTAGTAGCATGAGTTGATATCTTAGATGATCTTTCATTTTGCAAGTTTATTTCCTTCCCATAGCTCTCATATGCTCTTATATCTCATTGCTTAATGGTTAGATGGCTTGAATGTGATTACATGTGTTAGATCTCTCACATCTAAGTTGTTTAACTAATCTTGAGGCATATTGAAGTGATAATACTCTAATGATCTCTCATTTGCTAAGTTCTTTTGTATCTTAAAAGTTTTAGCTCTCATAGCTTAGCAAGTATAGCATTGATGTGGTATTGGTTAAGTTCTTGATACATCTTGAAACACCACTTAAGTGCTCACAGCCTAGCTCCTATTAGCTTACGGCCTAGGGCATTTCTTGAGCCCTCTTTACCTCACGGCCTGCCTCATCTTGAGCCCACGGCCTCACTTGCTATTCCTCACGATCTAGCCCTCACGGCCTAGCCTACCATTGCTCTGGCCCCTAACTTGTTTGTGGTGCCCACGGCCTCACCTTGCACATAACATACTCCGCGGCCTAACACGCACCTATGCTCACGGCCTAGCTCTCATTTTCAAGCACACAACACATTTTAATGGTTTAATCTTTCACATGCTTGGTTTCTAGTTGCTCACGGCCCTCTTGGGTTTGCATACACACTTTGGCATATCATATGTTTCATGGTTTAACACTTCACAAGTTTTTAAAGTTTACTTGCTCATGGTTTAAACATACTTGTGATATAATATATGTTTATGGTAGATGTGATGGTTTAAATACTTATGCTCAAGGTTTA
Organism: Picea sitchensis; assembly: GCA_010110895.2. Taxonomy (NCBI): domain Eukaryota; kingdom Viridiplantae; phylum Streptophyta; class Pinopsida; order Pinales; family Pinaceae; genus Picea; species Picea sitchensis. The sequence continues at coordinate 3,364 of SNQJ01S0259290.1, read as the reverse complement.
TCTCATTTAATTTTTTAGCTCTCACACTCTTAACACATATTGAAAACACCTTATATCATCTCACACACTTATGGTTTTAATCATCTAAGTTCTTTAAAGTCTTATATCTCCTTTTCATTGCTAGCATTTCACATGTGATGGTAAATGGTTTAATCTCTCAAATATCTTACAAGTAATTCTCATGTGATGTTAGTTTAGATGGTTTAAACATAGTGCTATCTTTATGCTATATCTTATATGTTGATGATGGTATAATCTCTTGTCTTTCAAGCACTCTTTTTTGGATAACTTTTGCTCACGGCCATTGGCTAAATCACTAAAATAAAAGTGTCAAAAACTCTTCAAAATACACCCAACACACCTTAAAGATTGCAGGGTCCCTAACAACCTGCCAACATTCTAGGGTCTTTAACTCTTTCCATCATCTAAAAAGGGTTTGAAGAATGATCGTGAGTGGCGAGGACAGACCATTGATTCGTTAGGGAGATCAGGTAATACGGACTACTTCTTATTTGCAGTGGCGACAGACTGACCTTGGAAGCTAAGAGTGGGGACTCATGCTTGATATCTTGAGCAAGGCAGTTATTTGGTGGAATTAGAAGTTGAGACACACATCTAGTTAGGGGTGGGAAAAATAAAATATTTAAGAAATTACACTAGTTGCATAGATCACATTGTGTGGCGTTTTGGAAGTAGATGTGTCGATAGGCAAACACACTTTGTGATAATCCCATTGCTATATCCTTTTTACAACTAATTGTCTTTATCTTTCATGTTGATGTGACACAACGGTTCATTATCATTGATACATCTTGTTAATCAATTATTGTTGTGGTGTGTGGATAAAGTAAGTGATTGAGTATCCCACTTTCGGGGAGGCATCATTTGCTGATCCTTAAGTGAGTGGAGTAGTTGCCCAGTGAAAGGTCCAAGTGGAGTAAAGTGCCACTTGGGGCATGCTTACCCTAGGGTGTGAATTGGTTCTATCTCTTGTATATCTTGTGTATTTGTCTATCTTGTATTTGGTTTGTAGATCTTGTATATTGTTGTGGACTTGTAACACTTTAAAATTAATCCTTGTAGCGAAACACCCTTAAACATAGTTGACTATAGCAACTAACATTAGGCACTAGTCATCAGTTGACTTAGGGAAAGGGTTGACTATCCTAATTAGAATTGCACTTGCATTGCTGCTTGTCATTCATAGGCTGGATTTTCCCCCTTGGCCTTTAAACAATTAAAACTAACTCCTAGAACACTTAACATAAAATTTAATTAGCAACTTAGGGACAACCCCTTGGCCTTCCCCTAAAAGTAAGCCTAGAAGGAAGAAGTTCCGATCAAGGTGGCAGTGTGGGCGAACTTAGACATTGTGTCTCCGGGGCACACTAAGTGAAGGCGGGACTTAGCTCACGTTTACAAGTGTGCATGGAACGGCAACACCCCAAACATGCAAAGGTGATCTGTACCTTCGTGATTAAGGAGTTAAAGATTTGATAAATTTTGATTCCCTCCCCTAAGTATGTGTGTGTGCTTCCAAGCTTCCTCCTCCCTTGGCCAAATAAGCTGTCCGGGTGCTCAAGATAGTAAACAGAGGCCACCTAGCTTCCACAGTCAGCCGGCCGACCAAGAGTACTCCGGAAAGGATCTCCTAGCGAAATCCGCGAGGCCGGTCCCAGCCTCTTCCCTCATTGTTTTTCCTCAAGCCCGTTTTAGATGGTGGATATGGCTGAATGAAGCCCCTAAAATGTTATCTAAGTGTTATTATGACCCACAGGTGGGTCTTAGAAATTAATGTTTGGTTGCTTTTAGAAGTGTTTTAAGCCTTTGAAAAATTGGTTTTTAGCATAGCCGAATTGAAAGATGTGAAAATGAGTGCTTGCAATGTGTAATTTAAACCACCATCAACATATCATAACATGAAGGAAATGTTGCACAATATTATACCATTCATTCATAAAACCATTCCACATGTAAATTGAAAGCTGATGATAACAAAATATACTTGCAAAGTGTAAAAGCTGTAGAAGTGAATCTTTAGACTGTTGCATATACACCTTTGGGAGGCGTGGAAGAAATCTTCAATCCACTCGGTGTGTCCTTGGGGAGCAAGTGAGGGGATAGGTGCTGTCACTAATCCTCAACTCCTCGGAGTCTGGAGCCAACTCTATGAAGCCAAGGGGTAGTCTAACAAATATACTAAGGCTTTTTAAGATAAGTACAAGAAAAATGAAATCTAGGGAGTTTATTGCTTCTTCAAACCATTAACCCTTTAACGAAATAAGCGAACATTCATGTACCGATATATATAATCAAATTAACTTGCATCAAAGGATACTAAGAAAGCAGGTTGTCGGTGCAAGTTATCATCTACTATCAACATATAACCAAATTATGAAATGTGGAAACACGTGGCTTTGTTGCTTGTAAATGATTGAGACCGATGTGCCTTAAAGGTAAGTGGGCAATGTAGTTTGCGTGTTTTATTAGGGTAAATTAAAGATAGATTGATTAGTAAAATGGTTTGGAGCCTCCTTGGAGAGTTAATTCTTTGCTTGGAAACTTGCGGAGAACCTTACGAAACCGTGTCTCACCGGTAAAACTCACTTAAAGTGTTGGATGTCCAAAGCGGGTGGGAAGCGAGGTCGAGGAATATGCCACTCAGGTCACTCTAAGACGTTTTCCGCACATCAAATTAACAACTTCCGGGGTTTGTCCTAATTAGATCTATCAACCATTGACCAGCTTAGTATGTATGAACTTACTCCCGACAGATCGAAACAAGCTTTGGCCCAGGAGGTCGAGAACAAAGCTGTGAGCTGAGGGGAATTTGGTTTTATTTTATGCAAAAAATATAAAAATTAATGAACTAATTACTAAGTCCCTTGTTGACCGGGCCTTCGAAGTGTTGAGGGTAGTTTATTTTACTTGACATAAAGGAAATGTTTGACTAATTACTAAGTCCACGGTGACGGTACTTCGAAGTGTGAGGGGCGTTGTGCAAATTTGAATCTTGAATTTGAAATCTAACCCAACAATTATTGTTCTACTTGCAGAAAAGGAACAATAATTGTTCTAAGCTAACAAATTATGCAAAATGACAAAATCACCACAAAACCACTCCCACAGAGTTTTGAAGAAGCCCAGGCTTAGCCCGCTTATTTTAATGTAACTTTGTACAATGCCCAGTAGGATGACTTGTGAGCATTCATTAGGGGCTCACAAGCTGTACACAAAGTTTAACCAAGCAATATGAAGTAGAAAATGTGCCCCGGGGGTCCCGGATGCCCCTAATCCTCCCAAAATGGGCAGAACCTCCTCTATCTGTTCACCAACCTGTACAAAACAACAAGCAAACAGGACT